>RJWJ010045905.1:0-11568 GCA_004363605.1 Indri indri | reverse complement strand
TTCCTATTAGATACTAGGAAATGATTGGAAGAAAGGCCATGATTTTTCAAAAGTGGCAAATTATATAAACTGGAAAAATAATGTAAACATTAAAGAAGAGAAAAATCTTAATTCTGTAAAATTTTCATTTCATATATCACTAATTAATTCAATTGTCAATAATATTGAAAAAATAGTAGAAAGAAAAATAACATTTTAATTTAATTTACACAAAATAATACTATTTTTAAAAGTGTAACTTTAATACCGTAAATAAAATATTCATATGTTTTGCATGGGGTGATTAAAAGTTCTTCAGTAGGGGGAACACATGACTAAAGAGGGTTGTCCAGAAAGTATCCAGCCATGTAACATGAAAATTACATGTTAACAATGGCTGGATACTTTCCAGACAGCCCTTATCTGTTATGTCCATAGTTCATGTAATTTCAGTTTATTTTCATAGACATTCCAAAGATCCTTTATTATACTTGGAAGAAATCATTATATTGGCCATGAATGTCATTTAATTTTAAAATATCCCCTTTTGTTGCGAAAAATGCTTCCTACAGACATGAGTAGCATTTAAAAGGATATTTTTGAATTCACAGTTGTAAAATTTAAGCTGCCATGAATTAAATGTGTGCAGATCTTTGGAGAATGATTAATAGCTAACACATCTGCATATAATGAATATAAGACCACAGAGAAATATGCAAACTATGTCAAAAATCTGGCTTTCCCAACCATTTTCTCTTGAATCTTAAAGAGAAAGTAAGTAAGAAAAACAGCATGGAAAGGCCTGATCAAGATATTACTTTTGCTAAATGTATTTGATTCTCCTATATTTATTTAAATAATGTGCATTCCTTTTTGTTTTGACAAATCGTGGTACAATTAGAATAATATTTAACAACACACTTAATGAAATAGTGTCTTATTTAGAGCAACAGAAATTGACCTTTTCTTTCTTTTCTAACTATCCACTATTTTCCCTTTATAATTTATTTCTCAAGAAATTTGGTATTCAATTTATGATTTGAATTTCCTAAGCATATATGCTTTCGATTAAGATGCTTTGCATAATTTTAAAACATAAAAAAATATTATTTTCCAGTATGGAAGGGGAGGGGTATCCCCTTACTGCTGGGTGGAGGTGGTCTTCACTGACACCATGAAAGGGACTGAGATTGAGGATTAGGGAGATGGAAGCGAGAATGGGATTGAGACATCCTCCTTACAGCTTCTGAGGGTGGAAGTGTAGGCTCCCCTATTGCCATTCACTGGCATGGGAGTGGTTGAGACTATTATTTTTTATATGTGGTATCTTTCTGGAGTAGAACAGTAGTCTACAATCTTTCTGTCTTCCTAGACTAACCCTTTCCTTTCCTGGTCTTTTGGCTGGAAAGAACAGGCTTTTGCTGGGACATTCGTGACATTCATGACATTCACCACCACCTAGGGGTAATGAGGCCATTTTCCTCTGGGTGGTGTGAGTGAAAATTATGTGGGGAGCAGTAATGAGTAACTCATACCCCTCACAACCAAAGAGTTATCACTGGGAGCCTATTGTGGAGCTTGAACTCTCAGCCTGTCATCTCCACAAAGTAGTAATAAAAAGCGCCTCCATCCCCAAAACTTGGGCCTCAACAAAGGCCACATAGGAAATCTCAATTTTTATTTCCACATGACAGTAAGGAGATAATGCCCTCAACTTCCCCTCCTGCTGCCATGCTAGAGAAAGCCAGCAAAAACGGGAGATTTAAATAAAATCTAGAATCTCATACCATAATACTCAAATGTCCAGGTTTCAATCAAGTTACTTATGATACCAAGAGCTGGAAAGATTTTAGACTAAATGAAAAAAGACAATCAACAGACACTAACACTGAGGTGAAAGATGTTAGAATTATCTGGCAAAGATTTGAAATCACCCATTATAGAAAATTTTCAATTGGCAATTACAGAAATGCTTGAAAAGAATAAAAAAGTAGAACATCTCACTGAAGAAATAAAGAAGATATAAAGAAGAACCAACTAAAAATTTTAGAATTGAAAAATAAAATAGCTAGAAAAAACCCCAATTCAATGCATAGGCTTAATAGCAGAATGCAGGGAATGGAAAGAAAAATCAGTAAATTGGTAGACAGACAATAGAAATTACTCAATTTAAACAATAGAGAGAAAACAGTCTGGAAAAAATAGACAGAGATTCAGGCCTGTGGTACTATAAAAAAAGTTCCAATATTTATGACACCGAAGTTCTGTAAGGAAAGGGACAAGTAGGCAAACGTGAAAAAGTACTCAAAGCCGTAATAGCTTTAAACTTCCCAAATTAGACAATATAACAATGTCTGAATATGGTAGATCTTAATATATGTAGAGGAAATACTTAATATAATTACAAATGGAGGAGTATAAAAGTACATAAAGGAAGGTAAAGTTCCTATACTTCACCCAAAGAGGGAAAATAATGACAATAGTAGACTGTTATAATTAATATATGGATGATGTAATACCCAGAGCACTACTAAAAAAATAAAAAGAGATACATTCAAAGCACAACAGATGAATCAAAAAGCAAATCTGAAAAATGTTCAATATCCCACAGAAAGGCAGGGAAAAATGAAGAAATGAAAAACAAAGGAAAAAAACAGAAGATAAAAATGGCAGACTTAACCACAACATAATGATAAAGTTAAATATAAATGGTCCAAGTCTACCAATTAAAAGATAGAGATTGGGCGAATGGAGTAGTAATATGACCCAACTATATGCCCTCTACATGAAATTCAGAAATTTAAATGTAACAACATAGGCGAGTAGATGGCAAAAATATGGAGAAACTATACCATGAAAACAATCAAAGAAAGCAGGTATGGTATATTAATAAATATCAGGTGAAGTAAACTTTAGAGCAAAGAATATTATCAAAGAGACGGAGATTATGTAATGATAAAAGAGTGAATCTTCCAAGAAGCATTGCATCAAACAGCAGAACTGCAGATATGTGAAGTAAAAACTTGCAGTTCTGGAAGGAGAAATAGACAAATCCACAACTGACATGGACACATCAATGTTCCTCTCTCAACAATTGATAAAACAGCTAGACATAAATTCATCAAGTATATAAAGATCCCAACATTATTTAATTGACATTTATAGAACACTCCACCTCAAAACATCAGAATACATATTATTTTTCAAGTGTGCAAAACATATACCAACATAGACCATATCCTGGCCTAGAAAACAAGTCTTAATATATTTAAAATAATTGACATTATATAAAGTGTGGATAAGACTGGAAATCAGTAATAGAAAGAATTGAAAATCTCCCAAAACTTGTATATAATACAATTCTAAATAATACGTTGGTCATTGAGGAAGTCTCAAGGAAAATCAAAAAGTACATTGAATGAGTGAAAATGAAAATATAACATATCAACATTTGTGGGACACAGTAAACTGTGCTGAGAGAAAAATTTATAGCACTAAACACTTACATTTAGTGCTATAAAAAAGAGAAAATGACTCAAATAATCTAAGTCCCTAACTCAAGAATGTAGAAAAAGAGCAAAATGAACCCAAGAACCAGAAGAAGGAAGGAAATACTAAAAATAAGAGCATATGTCAATGAAATTTAAAATAGAAAAATAATAGAGAAAATCAATGAAACAAGAACTATTTTTGAAAAACATCAATAAAATTGACAAACATTTGCAAGAAAGAGTAAAAAGGAAGCAAGACACAAACAACCAATACTATAGATCTTACAAATATCAAAAGATGTTAAAGAAATTTTACTAACAACATAAATATGACCACTTATGAAACATTTCCTCAAAAATCACAAACTACCACAACTCACCCAATGTAAAATAGTTTGAATAGCCCTATAATGATTAAGCAAATTAAATTTGTATTTTAATATGCCCAAAATAGAAATGTGAATTCTCAAGTAGTTTGACTGGAGAATTCTGCCAAATATTTAAAGGAGAATTAGTACCAATTCTACAAATTATCTTCCAGAATATAGGGAACATTTTCCATTTTATTTCTTAAAACTATTATTATCCTGATATGAAAAGCAGACTGTGAAAATATTAAAAAAGAAAACTGCAGACCAACATTCCTCTTGTACATAGAAGCAAAAAAATAAACAAAATCTTAAAATATTAGCAAATAGAATTCAGCAACATATACAAAGATTTATAAACCATGACCAAGTAAGGTTTATTTCAGCAATGTAGCTGGGTCAATATTTGAAAATAAATCAATGTTATTTACCACATTAACACACAAGACAAGAAAAATCACATGATCACATTAATGTTGAAAAATTTTGTCAATTTTGGCAAAATTCAATATTTTTTCATGATAAAATATCTCAAGAGAATAGGAACTGAGGGGAACTTTCTCAATTTGATAAAGAACATTTGCAATAACCCTACAGCTATCATAATACTTAATGATGAAAGATTGAATTCCTTCCTCCTATGATCAGGAACAAAGCAAATATATTTGCTCTTACCAATGTTATTCAATATAGTGCTGGAAGTTCTAGCCTAGGCAATAGTCAAAAATGAAAAATAAATAGCATATAGATTGCAAAGTAAGAAATGAAACTATCCCTAGATGATATGATTGTCTAAAAGAAAATCCCAAAGAGTGAACACATGGACAGTGAAATTAAAAAATACAATGCCACGTTTATATTTGTTCAAAATAAATGAAATATTCAGGTTCATATCTAACAAAACATGTTCAGGACTTGTGTTCTGAAAACTACAAGTGCTGTTGAAAGCAAATAACTCAAAGAATTCCTAAATAAATGGAGAGACACACAATGCTTGCATTGGAAGAGTCAACATAGTATAGATGTTGGTGTTCTTCAAATCGATTTACAAGTTTAACACAATTTCTGTCTCTAGCCCAGCAACAAGTTTCGTAGGTATAGGAAAGATTACCCTAAAATGTGTAAGGAAAGACAAAGAAACTAGAATATGTAAAATAATTTTGAAAAAGAAGTATAAAATGAGAGAAATCTGTCTCCCCAATTTCATGATTTATTATATACATACAGTAATCGAACTGTGAGTTATGGGCAGAGAAACAGAGATATAGATCAATAGAACAGAATGGAAAATTCAGAGACAAAATTTGCACAATTATTTTTGACACAGGCACACAAAAAATTAAATTGAAAAGAGTGCTTTTTCAGCAAATAGTGTTGGAGCAATTAGATATCCATAAGAAAAAACATGAACCTTGATCTAAGTCTGGTACCTTATAGAAAAATTAATATAAAATGGATCACAGACATAATTGTAAAACAAAAGTATAAAACTTGGAAGAAAAAATTAGGAGAGAAAAATCAGAATGTCGGTTTAGGCAAAGTTCTTAGATTGACACCAAAGGCATAAAATACAAAAGAAAAAAATTGATAAATTAGACTTCATCAAATTTAAAATGTATTCTCTGTGAAATAACTTGCTAAGAGGGTAAAAAGAAACCTACAGACTTAGAGAAAATTTATGCAAAACACATATCTGACAAAGGATTCGTATTTATTATATACATTAATAAAAATTCTCAAAACTCAACAGTAAAAACATATCCTGTTAGAAAATGGTCAAATGAGACTGAGAGAAATTTCAATGAAGAGGTTATCCAGATGGCAAAAAAATCATATGAAAAGATTCTCAACATCATTGGCCACTGGATAATTGCGAATTAAAACCAAAATGAGTTATTAGTACATCGCTATCAGAAGGGCTAAAATAAAAAATAGGAATAGCACCAAATGCTGATGATGATGCAGAGAAATGGGATCACTCATTGCTGACGGAAATGTAAAATGGTGCAGCCACTCTGGAAGTTAAAAAAAAAAAAAATGGAAAAGAAAGAAGATCATAATTAACATAAGACCCAGCAACTACATTCTTGGTCACCTAGAGAAATGAAAATATATTCACACATAAGCATGTATACAAATGCTTTAGTGATAAATCAAAACTGAAAACAATCCAGATGTCTTGGAGTGAATGGTTAAACAAACTGGTACATCTGTACCATGAAAATCTACCTAGCTGTAAATAGAAGAAGATTATTGATATATGCAAAAAACTTGATGAATCTCCAGAGGATGATTCTCATGAAAAAAGCTAATCTCAGATGTCACATACCGTGTGATTCATTTATATAGCATTTTTAATGATGGAATTATACAAATGGAGAACAAATGAATTGTTGCCAGGCATTAAGGAAGCAGGTGGCTATAAAAGGGCACCATGCGGGATCCCTGTGGTGATGGAAACACTCTCCCTCTTTCTTGGCTGTATCAATCTCAATATCCTAATTGTGATTCTGCAATTACCTCAAAAAGAAAGGTTAATTAAAAACTACAGTGAGACTTGGGAATACAAAAAATGTTATCACACCAAATTTTATATGTGTAAAGTCATTTAATACAAACTACAAACATAAAGTAATATATTCATTAATACAGTTAAGTAATGTCTGCTATATCTAGACAATGAAAATAACCCAAAGCCTTCCTTTCTGTTGTTATTTTTTTTGTAAAAAGTAAAAATGGGCAACCTTTGCTAAGTGTTATGTGCCAAACTCTGTCCTAAGTGCTTTATCTACAAATATATACTTAATTATAGCACGATCTTATAGGGCAGATATTTTACTCTCTCCATTTTACAAGGCAGGAAACTGAAGTGCAGAGATGTAACGAACTTGTTCCAGGATATATAGCTAATATGTCAGGGATATGTGTGTACATACATCTACTTTACTAATTTTTCTCCCATAATGTAGAGCTGTTAATAGATATTATATATGGTATCAATAATGGATGATAAGTCAATCATAGTGATTATCATTTGAAAAAGTAGCAACAGAACAAAAGCCATTTAAAATTTATTAAGTATGTCTAAGAATGTGTGCTTATGAACAATTCCAGGAAAATGTACTATGCTGAGTCTGATTTTTTGTCCTACAATATCACTTTTCATGAGTCAATCATTACTGAATCATATAATTCCTACTAAAAATGTTTTATAGTATAATCTCTTCTACTTTGAATCCAAAAGCATATGACAAATAGTAGCTATCAAGTATTTTATTAATTATCTTAGAGCAAGTGAATGAAATTGGCACATTTGCCAAGCCAAAGAACTATTTTTTTGTGGCTAAAATCAACATTTTTTTAGTAGCAAAATTGGAAATTATATGAGGCTCTATAGGAGAAAGCACAGTATTTTGATTTAATTTAATAAAAACCATTAACATGTTTGAGATTCTACAGGCACTACTAGTTCCTTGAAAGCATGTAAATATAAATTGGGAAAAAAGTCCTCCTTCATACAGGAGTCTTAATTTAGTATGAACATGAAGCAGGTAAGGCGCATGTATAAATATCTTCCAACAGAGGAAATGATATACAATTGGAAAGGAATATATGAAACATAACTAAGAGAAAAAGGAAATCTTTTATGAGTGAACTCAGAAATTTTACATCTTATTAGAGCCCAAATATCCTCCTCACTGAGTTTGAAACTTTTTATAGTCCTCAGAGTCATATATAAACTTTTGTGACTATTATCGTTTGGTAGGGTAAAGTTCACAGCAAGAGTTGGAAGAGAGATGAGATCAGAAAAGCCAGTGGATGACATGGTCATTCTGCTTTGATATGTAGTTCCTTCCATTGGTCTGTACCTGCAACTCTTCTTCACAGGACTCTCTCGGCCTTCTCTCAGCTAGTGACCCCTCTTCACAAACTGCTATAGAGAGCCAGAAGTAATTTGACACTTACGGGAACAGGTGAGTCCAGCTCCCTTGCTCCCACAGGACAATGCTGAGGGTAACTTACACCACGTATTTCCCTAGCCTGAAGCCTTTCCTCTGTAGAACTTGGGAAGGAAATGACACTCCTTCAAGTCTTCTTCTCTTCACAGACTTGCTTCTTCCATTTCTTCAGTGGTTGCTCTAGGGAGCATTCTCTTAATAAATCACATGACCATAATGTATATTCATTTCAGGGTCTGCTTCTGACTCAAGCCATAAAAGACAGCTCTTAGGATTACAATGAAAGGGTGGGCTATCAGTATTATGAGATAGAATTAAAATAATAAGCATTTTGAATCAAAAGAACACCATATGCTCAGGAAAGCATGGAGCATTTTCAAGAAACTGAAATTTCTGTGTGTTGAATAAGAGAGAATGTCTGGATCTAATAAGGATGCTCATAACAACCAGATGAAGAATTTGTCCTTAATTCAGTAGGCGAAATTGAATCTAAAAGACTTGAGCTTGCTGAGTTTAATGATGACTATAATTTAGGAAGTTAGGATTTGTTTCTAAATAAAGAATTTAAAGGGGATGTGTACCAGTTTCCTAGGGCTGCCACAACAAATGACCACAACTGGGTAAGTTAATATAAAAGAAATTTATTCTCTCACAATTTTGGCAGCCGGAAGTCTGAAATTAAGGTATATTCATGGCCACACTCGTGGAATCCTTTCTTGCATCTTTCAGCTTTTGATGGCTGTCAGTATTCCTTGTGGCTGCATTATATTAATCTTGTACTCCCTCTTCACATGTCCTTCTCCTCTGTGTCACCTCTTCTTCTGTCTGTTGATTCAAGGCATGAGCAGCCCAAAGATGCTGAGTAGTAGTCTCAAATTCCAGTACAACGGAATTATTTTTGTTTCTTATAAGGACCCTTGTCTTTGGATTTAGAAATCACCCAGATAATACAAGGTGATCTCATCTAGAGTTTCTTAATTTAATTACATCTACAAAATGTTTCCAAGTGAGGTCAGATCCACAGGCTCTGCACTGAGTAGGGAGGCATATTTTTTGAGGGGAGCACCATTCAACCCAGTGGAGGGTGATGAACGATTTAACAATTAGATCCACTTGCTTCTAAAAAAGCACAAAAAATCTCAGCTAAAGAATTTCTAAGACTGATTTGAGTTCAAAGTCAGCAGGTCAGAGGCCAACATTTAATCCCAAAATTTATTTCCTTAAATGCTGAGAGCAAAACTATGAAAATTTATAAACAAAATTATGAGAGATTCCAGATTCCATGGTGAGTTTTCAATAAAACCAAGATCCCAAGACAGTAATGTGTCCTCTGAGAATGAAAAAAGAATGACGATTAACACAACCTACAGGTTATAAAAACTGGGAGGCGTGATCAAAGCCTCGGTTAGAGGATTTAAATTTAAATATGTACTTATCCAATGATATTTCAAATTTAAGATTTTAAAAGATGCAATAGTATTATGATATAAGTTCATGTTTTGCATGTAGATGCAAAAACACATACATATACACCTCTCTCTCTTTCTCTCTCCAGAATGAAGGCCAAATGTTAATAAAAGCACTTGATGTATTGGAACTATATTTCCAACCATCTCACTAAAGGAGTCTAGAAGTGTTTTCCTCTGTATATACCAGTAACCATGAGGATCAATCTAATACATATTTAGGTTGGTGCAAAAGTAATTGCGGTTTTAGCATTGTTGAAATTTACCATTTGATATTGTAATACATTCTTAAATAAACGTGGTTACGTTATACATCACTTTAATGTGCATTTCTCACTTTATGATTTTTTTGCTAATAACTTATTACTTGCTGTTTATTTTATATTTATTTTAGAGTATGGAATTTATGTTAGACAAAAAGCAAATTTGAGCAATTTTCTTATTGGAGTTCATAAAGCAGGGAAGACAACTGGCAATGTCAACAATGCATTGGCCCAGGAACTTCTAACAAATGTACAGTGCAATGGTGGTTCAAGAAGTTTTGCAAAGGAGGCAAGAGCTTTGAAGATGAGGAGCCCAGTGGCCGGCCATCGGAAGTTGACAACCAATTAATTGAGAGCAATCATCAAAGCTGATCCTCTTATAACTACATGAGAAGTTGTCAAAGAACTCAAGGTCAACCATTCTACATTTGTTTGGCATTTGAAGCAAATTGGAGAGGTGAAAAAGTTTGATAAGTGGGTGTCTCATGGGCTGACTGAAAATCAAAAACGTCATTGTTTTGAAGTGTCATCTTCTCTTCTTGTACACAACAACAATGAACCATTTCTCAATCGGATTATGATATGCAACAAAAAGAGGATTTTCTGTAATAACCAGTGGCAATCACCTCAGTGGTTGGACCGAGAAAAAGCTCCAAAGCACTTCCCAAAGCCAAACTTGCACCAAAAAATGGTCATGGTCACAGTTTGGTGGTCTGCTGCTGGTCTGAACCACTACAGCTTTCTGAATCCCGGAAAAATCTTACATCTGAGAAGTCTGCTCAGCAAATTGATGAGATGCAACAAAAACTGCAATGCTTGCAGCCAGCATTGGTCAACAGAAATGGCCCAATTTTTGTCCACGACAACACCCAAGGGCACCTTGCACAACCAACACTTCAAAAGTTGAACGAATTAGGCTATAAAATTTTGCCTCAACCACCTTATTCATGTGACCTCTCACCAACAGACTCCCACTCTTCAAGCATCTCTACAACTTTTTGCAGGTAAAATGCTTCCACAACCAGAAGGATGCAGAAAATGCTTTCTAAGAGTTTGTCGAATCCTGAAGCACGGATTTTTATGCTACGGGAATAAACAAACTTATTTCTCATTAGCAAAAATGTGTTGATTGCAATGATCCCTATTTTGGTTGATGAAGATTTGTTTGAGCCTAGTTACAATGATTTAAAATTCATGGTCTGAAACTGCAATTACTTTTGCACCAACCTAATAGTTCCAGTGCCCAGATCTCAATCTTTGATGTTATTGTACATTAACAAGAAGCAGAGATCCTAGAGTTGCATTTTGCAAGTTTTGGGGCATGGAGAAATTAAGATGTGCCTAGATATACTCTCAACTGCAGCTCCTACAGTGCAGCCCATTCTTCAAACTTCCCAGCTCTCATAGGACTACTTATCATCACTATTTCCTTCCCTTGTTTCTTCAGACCTAGGACTAGGATGGGCTTCCAGCTGTACAAATCACTGGGTTATTACAGTTTTCATTTTCAATCCATTTAATCCTGATTTCATCTCATCTGTGTAAGTAGTTCTTTAATTAAAGTCTATGCATTTTAAATATTCCAGAGTATTTTTACAACCAGACCATGACCAATACAATGATTTACTAATGTAGTACAGTATTAACACAATAGAGATGACCGATTCAAAAATTTTGGTTAGGATTAAGTATAAATAGGTACTCAGTTATACAAGCAAATATTATTTTTGTTTTAAATCTGAGTATATTTGGTCTGTTTTAAGATCTTTAAAATGCCTTAGAGATTTCAGCTATTTTCGAATTTAACTTACAGTTTAAAATGTTTTATGGGGATTTAATTAACTAAGTTTGCAAATAGTATTAATTGTCAACAGAATTTAATCTTTCAAACATAAGTTAATTGAATATCAGTCAAAGAATAAAAGAAATTATTATTAATTTTAAAAACATACAAGATTAAGGGAAATTCACTAGATTTGTTGAGTATATTTAAAGTTGCAAGGCAAAATTGGTTATTATGTTCATAATCTTTATAATGTTCC
>RJWJ010045904.1:0-11551 GCA_004363605.1 Indri indri | reverse complement strand
GCGGGGCCTGCAGGACAACCTGAATGTCATCATTTTCTCTGATCATGGGATGACCGACATCTTCTGGATGGACAAAGTGATTGAGCTGAACAAGTACATCAGCCTGAGTGACCTGCAGCAAGTGAAGGACCGCGGGCCTGTCGTGAGCCTCTGGCCAGCCCCTGGGAGACACTCGGAGGCAAGGCACACCACGACGGGGGTGGGAAGTAGGACGCACCCTCATTTGCCACCTCTTTGGGCTTTGTCCTTTTTTCATAGTTTTAACTCAAACTAGGTCATCTGCCTCTGAGTATCCAAGCCTCCAATGCTGGCAGGTGACTTAGTTTGCTTCTCACTCCCTGAGTGAGCTCTCTCAAGTTGTTCAGCTTCCTTGTCTCTGTTTTCTCTTCTCTAAAATGAGCATAATGGTATCAACCCCACTGACTGTTATGAGAATTAAAGGAGCTAATGGATGCGCAGTGCTTAGCATATGCGCGTGCTAGCAAGCCCTCACTAGGGCTATTTTATCAGCAGCCCAAATGCAGCACTTCTCAGGCAGACCCGAGGAAGAGCAGGTGCATAGGTAGCATGCTGTTTGGGAGGAAGCTGCCAGTCTGGTCGGTTCCACGGGGCACTGGGGACAAGGTGCTGAATGACGGGAGCTGAGGCCATGTGTGCAGTAGCCTCAGCTTTTTGTCTCAGGAGCCACAAATCCCAGCTCTGGCATCAATCAGAAACTGGACAAGCTACCCACGCTGGCCTCTGCCTCTCTGTACGTGCTCGCAGTGATGTAGTCACAGCTGCCCTCCAGGTAGAGGCGCAGAAGCACGTAGAAGCACTCTGAGCCCACTGCAAGACCACGTATGTGTCGGTTGTTACAGTGACCCCGTCTCAGGGGGGATGCTCCCCAGAGGGTGTGGTTGCATTCCCACAGTGTGCGGACGGGGGGCAAAGCTCCCCTCCCCACAGTCACTGCCTTCCAGGAAGTCAGCACCCAGAGATGACTAAACCTCTACTTGCCATTCCCTCAAAACAACCATTACATCTGGCAGCATGGGGTGAAACACCCCAAGAAAAGGAGGAGGAGCACGTGGCTCCTTTGGCTGACTGCCTGGCCTGGGAGTTCCTAGTCACCTCCCAATACAGCCTTTGGGGCTCCTGCCCACTGCTGTATAGGGTCTATCCACTCTGGGGTGGAGGAGCACAGTTGCCCACAAAGCCACCACCACCAGCCTGCCCCCGTCCCCGGGGACTTGCACCTTGCATTTTTTCTCAGGCTCCATGGTCAGAAAGTGCAGGAGCAAAATATGTTCATACAATGTCCCCATGAACTCCCTAAATGTGAAATCAAGAAGAATATTTCACATGTTGGCAGGTTCTTGAAAAGTTCTGGGGATTTTTTTGGCAAGGAAGATCATCTTTGTCTCCATTTGGCACTTAGGAGCGTGCGGTCTCCAGAATGCTTGGGCAACAGCGCATGAGCTGGGAAGAGCTTCTTCCGGGGTGGTGTGTAAGTCAGGCCTTGCCAGCAGCCCAGCGCAGTTGGGAGATTACTCAAAAGTGGGGGCTGTGTTTGAGCAACACTTTGTCATGTGACGGACACAACAGTTTGTGAGAGCTATTGTTTGTCACCAGATTTTTCACTTACACAAAAATCTCTCTACAAACGCACCCTACTTTCCTTCAGAACTCTGGATTTTCTTAAGTAGGAAATCATAACTCAGGGAGCCATCAGGAACCCTCTACCAAATTATTTTTCAGAGCTGCATTAATCAACTCAATTTTATATTCCATGATACGCAGGAATATGTGCCCAGTTTAGCCGAAGGCCAAGTCAACATCAACCAGTTGACTTTAATTTTAGCCATAAATATTTAGCTGCTGCTAATACTAGAGATACGACGTTTACATCTTCATCATCGAATCAGCAATGGAATTAATGGCAAACAATTACTAGTTCTTTAAAGACTCATGTGTAGATCAGATATGCCCTAGGTCAAGTTAAAAGAAAAAATCCTCTTTATTTGGTCTTCGTGGTATTTAAGATCAGGCAGATTAATTGCTCACGTTCCCTTTAATTTTAGCATGGACTTTCTGACATACAAAAGTTTTTGTAATTTGTTTATTAGTTATTGAGTGAGAAAAGAACTGTTATAAAATGTGGAAGGTGTAAAGGATAATATTACAATGAACACTTTAAATTCACTAAACATTTGAGAATGTGGCGCATTACCGTTATCTGTGACATCTGTGTGTCCTTCCCAGACCCCATCACGTCTTCTGCCCTCTCGAAGGAAACCACTGTCCTAAATTTTGGGTTACATTTCTGTAATTCTCTTTTTAGTCTTATCATGTGTGTTGTTTAGTTTTTTTAGTTAGTCAAACAATAATAGAAATAATTTTGTTCTGCAACTTGCTTTTTGTTTCCTCAAGCTGAGATCCCTGAGATTCTAACAGGTGTCTTTGTAGTCATAATTCATTCATCTTTATTGCTGTGTAGTATTCCACTGAGGAACCACACCATGATTTCTTTATCATCCCACTGTTGCTGGGCATTTGGGCTGTTCCCGTTTGCAATGTATTAGCTTATTAAGCATGGAATGTCCAATTTCTTTAAGTACTAAGTTTGACAGTTGATATCTCTGGCATTTCACTTTGACACTTCTTGTTTTATGTTTATTGTGAAGGTACATCCTCAGTCTTTCAAATGAATGTTTTGGCTTGTGATTATATTTCAAATTTTTTTAGAGCAATTTTTTGTGAAACCATGGATAAATCAAAAATTTGTGTTATTTTCAAATATGAGTTCCGCAGAAAGCTCAAAATATCAACAAAGCACTTGGGAAGGCTGGGGCTAATGAATGCATAGTACATCGATGGTTTGAGAAGTTCCATTCTGGTGATTTTAATCTTGAAAATGAGCCACATGGGCAACCTGAGACCAAGGTGGATAATGATGAGCTGAAAGCTGTAGGGGAAGCAAATCCATCTCAACCTATGCAGGAATTAGCAACAAGGTTTAATGTTACTGTTCCAACAATATTGGACCATTTGAAACAAATGGGCAAGGTAAAGAAGCTGGATAGATGGGTTCCACATGAATTAAACGAGCATCAGAAGAGAAATTGTGTTGAAGCTTGCCTTTCTTTGCTGTCACAACATAAAGACGAACAATTTCTACACCACATTGTTATGTGTGATGAAAAATGGATTCTTTTTGACAATCACAAGTGTTCGGCACAATGGTTGGATAAACACGAAGTGCCAAAATACAGTCCAAAACCGAATATTCATCAAAAAAAAGCTAATGGTGTCTGGTGGTCCAGCGCTGGTATTATCCACTGCAGCTTCACAAAACCTGGTAATTCTATTACAGAGGATGTCTACTGTAACCAACTGGATGAAATGAAGAGGATGCTTGCGATTAAGCAGCCGAGATTGGAGATTGGTCAATAGAGACACGCCAATCCTCTTGCAAGACCACGCGTTGCACAAACGACACTACTGAAACTACAGAAGCTGGACTTCAAAAGTCTCCATCATCCACCACATTCACCAGACCTTGCACCAACTGACTACCACTTCTTCCAGGCTTTGGACCACTTCTTACATAGAAAAATATTCAATTCTCAACAAACTGTGGCAAACGCCTTTTGCAATTCCATCACCCCTTGCTTTCCAGGCTTCTTTTCTGCTGGAATAAACCAGCTACCGTTAAGATGGCAAAACTGTGTTGGTAGTTTAGGGGCATACTTTGATTAATTGTACTGCTTCTTGTTCGAGATATAATAAACTAAACTTTTGATTCAAAATCGGACATTTCATATTTAGTGACCTAATATATTCCTCTACATGTCTACATGCATGGGAGTATATCCCTAGGAGTTAATTTGACAGGTCAGAGAGTATGTGGATCTTCAGCCTTACTAGATAAAGCCACTTTGTTTTCCAAGACATAGAAAAGTCTCTTATTTTTACACAATCGAATCTATCAGGTGTTTTGGTAATTTCTTTCTTTGGTCTTATACTTAAAAGTTCTCCCCCACCGAGGTCCAATAAGTATTCACATATTTTTAAGAAAGAGAGTACAAAACCAATCATTCTTGATTTTCTTTGCAGGTATATAACAAACTGAGCACCGTGGAACACATGACAGTCTATGAGAAAGAAGCCATTCCAAGCAGGTTC
Organism: Indri indri; assembly: GCA_004363605.1. Taxonomy (NCBI): domain Eukaryota; kingdom Metazoa; phylum Chordata; class Mammalia; order Primates; family Indriidae; genus Indri; species Indri indri. Next base: position 7,384 of record RJWJ010045904.1, on the reverse strand, counting down.
TATTACAAGAAGGGGAAATTCGTCTCTCCTTTGACATTAGTGGCTGATGAAGGGTGGTTCATCACCGAGGTAATTATAAAATATGTGACAATTTATTCAATACAAATTCTATCACACAGTCCAAAGACGAATGATAATTATTCAGTTTTTACATGTAAAAGATTTTTCCACTTAAGCGCCGTTCATTGCATCATTGCCTTCTTTGGAGAGTCAAAAGTCTTGCTCGAGTGACTCTGTAGACACAACTATAGCCATGAACCCAGAGTCACGGTTTAGACTTTGTGGCTCCAGACTCTCTGTGTTTTAACAAACGGGTCTTAACTCGATTACCTGGGCTTACATTGAAACCTGTTCAGTCTAAAGCGGAACAATTACTGCGAACCAAAGCAATCGCTCCAGGGCAGTCAAAAGCAGGGAGAGGCTCAGCCTCGCTTCACCTTTCAGAAAAATGTTTGGCAAACGAGACTCTGTGGACCCAGGTCCCCAGCTTGAAAACTTGATTTTACGGGGGAGATTGTCTTGCATTTTGGGGCCAAACCTTAATTGCCTCATGCCTGAATGACCTCAGCAGCCTCCTTCTAGTCTGTTTGGACTCCAGGCGCACCCGGCTCTTTTATCAGCTCAGCATATTGGGCCATGGCGGGAAGGCCCTGCCTCCCTGCCAGGTGAATCTGTGGTCATGTCATGTTTGAAATTAATTCCTGAAGGGAGCATGGGGTATTTGAGATATGCATTTGAAGGTGGGTCGCAATTCGATGGGACTATAGGGTAAAAGAGAATAGTGGACTGAGGCCAAGAAAGTGTAAGACCCAGGACTTGTGAATAAGCCAGCAGAGAGAGGCAGGTGACGATCAGCAGAAATACTGACTGGGGAAGGGGTGGGAGCCCAGGGACACAGGCCTGGAGAAATGGGGGTTCCGTGACATGAACCTCAGATACTCAGGAGGACCGGGTGGCCCCTGTGTGCTCTCAGACAAAGAGGAACACCTGGTACACAGCAGATCTGGTTAGAAGTGTCAGCTGCACGGTCCAGAGGCCAAGCCAGACCCTCCTTCAGCAGACAGGGGCTTCCACGCCATGTAATTTACAAGGTCTCCGAGAGGGTCCCTCTGCTCCCTAATGCTCTCTCCTCTACAAACCAAAATGCTTCTCTTCGCTTCTTCACACTGCGTGGCATGCACCTGGAGCAAGGTCAGGTTAGGGTCCCAGCACTGCCATTTATAATGGTTTTCCCAGGTCCTCGCACTGAACAGACATGCAGTCGAGTGGGTCACGTTGGGTATGTGCCTATCTAACTTTATTCCATAAAGCCAACTCTCCAAGTCACTCCAAAAAGCTTACTTTTTGAACCTTTTTCAATTTATAAAATTCTAGCAGAATTGTTTTAAACTTTTTTAAAGCAAATACACTATGAGAGCTAATCCACAGTGAGCTGTCACTCATGTCTTAGCATGACTACATGAATCCATTGTTTACTTTCTCATGTTCACATTCAAATTCAGTTTACTTTCTCACATTGGCTGGAGGTAGGCAGTCTCAGGGGTGCTAACCCAGCAACTCAGTGATATCAACTCTCTGCATCCGCTCATCTGCAGTTCTTTAGGCTTTCCTTTCAAGGTCACAAAGTGGCTGCTGCAGCTCCGAGCATCACATCCCCTCAGGACACTCTAAGGCAGGAAAGCAGGGGTGTGGCTTCTCCTTGCACATCTCCTACTTTTATCAGGGAGCAAGATACATGTACCAGAGCCACATGCAGGTTTTGTGAAACTCTGAAGATTATGGAATTTGGGTGAAGGGAAATCTCTCTTTAAGAAAAAAAATACACAATTACGAACACAAAATCAGGTGTAGGGACCCTGATGCTTAAACTTTTTTAAATGCATTGTAAACCTACTTCAGCCAGACCCCACTGGCAGCCTCCACTAGGGTCTCATCAATCGATGGACTAGGGTGGCTAGAAAATTCCTGCCCTGGGTCAGCTTTGGTTCTGAGACCTGACACAGCCTGAAGTGCAGACCCGGGGGCCACAATCACAAGACAAAAATGACGCAGAGGCCAGAATCAGGCAGATGGGGTACCGAAGCGAGAACAGCAAAGAGAAGGTGAGGAGAGAGAGAGAGAAAGTGCGCCACACAGAGCACTGCGACTCCTGGCGCCCACCAGGAAGCCCGGCGACAAGTCCGAGGAGCCTCCTTCTGCCCCGGCTCTGCCTCCATCCGTTCCCGATGACACCCCTGCCCCGCACTCTGCACTCTGTGGGGGTCCAAGTACCTGCTCGCCTGCAGGAAACCAGCCAATTGGTGCCTTCTGAGGGTGAGGCCAAATGGTACCTGTTCTGTTATATTATATACATCACTTTGCTGGTACTGCGCAAACACACATACACACACACACACACACACACACACACTTTTGTTTGAGTAAATCAGAGCTAAGAGTCGATGAATTAGCAAGAGCCACCCAGTATTGCCTCGTATGTCCTGAGGAGAGGGGAGAAGCCACAGAACAGAAAGGAAGAATGCCGAACTATTGACAATGACCTGAGCGGCTTTTAAAAATATATAATTATTGCAAAAGGGACATTCGAGGTACTCTCAAAGATATGTGAAGCAGAAAGTTTAAGAAAAAAGAAAGAAATCAGAAATAAGATAAATAGGATGTGAAAAAACAAGATTAGTTCTGAAAAGTCAGTGTGACTGATGAATATGGAGACTAACGAGGGCATCTTGGACACCGTGAGTTAGTGACGACGAGCAGTGTGACACCAGCCTTTGTGTGTCACGTCTGGGTCATTAGAAACTTTAGAACAACCTCTGCCCCAAAGTCTCAATGACATGCACATAAAGTTATTCTACATTTTGCAGATAGTAAATATATCAGGAAAAATTTCTGTTTAAACATTGATCAACGACAACAACAACAACAATAATAGCTATCTCGAATAAACTACCTCCTGGTTACTATTTCTAATTCTCCCAATGACTCTACATTGTGAGTATTGTTTGTTCTGAAAATAACATACCACCCCATAAAATGGAACACAAATGTGGTTTTGAGCTTCCTAGCAGCCACCTCAAAGAGGAAAGTACAATCAATTCTATTACCACAACTTATATTGTCTATACGTATGAACACAAATGTTTCTCTGGAAAATCATAATTGACCCTGAGTCCTGAGAAAAATGTATGTATCTTTTAGTGACTCCTATTTGTACCTTTGTAGTCTCCCAGACTGCATACCTTAATTATTTTACTCCTTTTCTTGAATTTATGGATTATAAGACATTACATGTAAAAACTGTAGTTTCTTTTTTCTTTTTGATTATTTTATTTTATTTTATTTTATTTCAGGATATTATGGGGGTACAAACATTTTGGTTACACGTTATGACTCTGTCTCACCCAAGCCAGGATTTGAGGCGTGTCCTTTTCCCCTGCAACACTCACCGCGTCCATTAGCTGTGAGTTTACCCCTGATGAATATCACTACCGAGTGAGCACCTTAGTGTTGATCAGTTAGTGCAACCACAGCAGCAACAAAAATAAATAAATGGGACCTGATCAAATTAAAAAGCTTTTGCACAGCCAAGGAAACTATCATTAGGGCGAATAGACAGCCTACAGCATGGGAGAAAGTATTTGCTTCCTACATATCCGATAAAGGGCTGATAACAAGAATCTATGTAGAACTCAGAAAAATCAACAAGAAAAAAATCAAACAACTCCATCAATAAATGGACAAAGGACGTGAACAGAAACTTTTCAAAAGAAGACAGAATAATGGTCAGCAAACATATAAAAAAATGCTTAACATCTCTAATCATTAGGGAAATGCAAATCAAAACCACAATTAGACATCACCTAACCCCAATGAGAATGGCCTTTATCAAAAAACTGTAATTTCTGATTCTACCTTAATATATATAACATTGAGGTTTTATTTTTTTTTTTCCTGAAAAATCCTAAAAAACAAGGACCCATTCTTTCTTTATTGGCTTAAACTTTTTTAAAACATCACTCTATTGTTTGTTATACTTTCTTGGCTACGGAGAATTAAAAACTCCATTCCTGTATGGAGTTCCTGCTCTCTGCCAGGGCTATTAATCTCTCACATTCCCATCTGCAAAATTTCTCCCCAAATGGTAAAAGAATGTCACGTTTGACTCTGTAACCGACATCCAGCCTGCGGTGCGTGCAGTGATGTCCTTGTGCTGGGTTACACCTCACATCTGCAGGGCGGCGACATGCCCAGCCCCGAAAGCAATCTCGCTGGGTCTGGAGGCGGACAAGACTGTCCTTTGGATCAGACATGATTAGCAGAACCGCTGAGTCAGGGCAAGGGGGTGCTCTGGGAGCCCCTAAAATAGAGCCCCAGCCCCCCTTCTTTTCTCCCCCCAGCAGCATCCCGTGAAGATGTGTGACTTGGCTGCCTTGGTAAAAATGCCATTCCCATACAAACACTAATTTTCTTCTTCTTTTTTTTTTTTTTTTAATTTCAGGGTATTATGAGGGTACAAACATTATGGTTACACTTTATATCTTTGCCTCACCTCCATACTACCTAAAGTGATCTACAGAATTAATGCAATCCCTATGAAAATCCCATTATCATTCTTTACAAACACTAACTTTCTGCCACCAATGTAAGTGTCGCAGACTCTGAGGAAGCTGCTCTAACAGGAAGACTTAAATTGAGTTCCTTTTTGCTTCCGGTTGCTTAGAGAGCTGTCGTTGAAAAAGATGAAGACAGGGAAATGGATTTACCGTGCCACCTGGATTGCACAGTGACCCAGCATGACCGCTGACACTGCCGTAGGAAAGCTAGCTCCCCGCCTGGGCCACCCTGCCCCTGTGTACCTGCCCCTCGCTTCTTAATAAGTAGGCTGGGTTTCCAATGCTGTCAGTCCTTTCTCCCATCTCCCCTCCTGAAAGGGCAGAAATCTGAAGGGGTTCCTGTTCCCAAAGGATGAAAGGCGAAAACACAGGCCACCTCCATAGGTCCAGCCCAAGCCTTCAGGAACAGGAAACAGGGCTTCCTAACTGATGCCCCACCAAAGGCCTGGTCACTGTCCTCTGGAAAGCCTTGGCGTTGCTTCTTCCTGACAGGGACCGAGGGCCACTCTTTCCTGGGGCACAGGAGCCCTGCACGGTGGCTCCACTGTCGCTCATTCACCTCCACTGGGGTTCCCAGTCAGCCATCTGTCACTCTCTGCCCCAGGGGGCTGGGTCAAACCAGGTTGTCACAATGCCTATGGGGGTCCAAGGATACTGAAAAGGCAGGTCCAGCTGTGCTGAATGTCCTTGGCATACGGGATAGGCAAGAACAACACAGCACAATGCCAGGTGGAGAAATCCTGTGGGTAGTTTCCACCAAACTCAAGTATCCTCTCCCATCCTCAGCCACGAAGGCTATATGTCTAAAGAATCACGTGTCAATTTGTTGAGTGCCTGCTACATGTAACATACACACAAAGTCCTAATTCCACAGTGGGGAACCATGGGGAGACCCTGACCCCAACCCTGGGGGCTTACAGCCTAGCGAAGGAGCCAAATACTAAATAAACATGCAAGCACTAAGATTAGACGAGTGGGCGACCGCAGAATGTGTTAAGTGCTGTCATGAACGAAGAGGGTGCCATGAAAGAGAGTACTGTATCTGGGGGGCGGGGCCCATGTAGACGAGGGGCAGGATGGTATCTCTGAGAAAGAGAGCTTGGGGCTGACGTCTGAAGGATGAGGGGTCAGGGATCCGGCAGGGAGATGCTGCCCTCCAGGGGAGGGAACTGGATGCTCGAAGAGCTGGAAGCCGGAAAGTCCTTAGAGAATTAGAGGAATTGGTATTTCATTGCAAGTCCAATGGGAAACCATAGGGAATCTTAACGGGGGCAGGGGTGATCCATAATCCATAATCCTGAGGGTACGTAATCCGCAGCTCATGGGGAAAACAGAGTTAAAGAACTGAGGTCATGAGCCCTTCCACAAAAATTTTTATATATCTTATGCTGACCCACTAAATAGACTACTAATGCTATTTTGTACACCTTTAATGAGTAATACCAGGTGCTATAAAAAATAATCCTCATTTATCATCCTGGGTCCTTAGAGACTTTAGAATGAGCCCGCTAAAACTCCCAAAAAAGTTTTAATGCATATACATCAAGTTATTTTGCGTTTTGCAGATAATAAATACATCCAGAGAATTTAAAAAACCCAATAACAACAACGACAATAATAACTATCTTGAATTAAGTGCGTTCTGGGCACTACCTCTGTATTGTGGATGTGGTTATCCCAATTTTACTCAGTTCAATTTCACTGAGTTAGGCAAGGCACCTGAAACTCTGAGTCTTAAGGAGGCAAGCCAGGCTTTCAATGTTGGCTAATTACTAACAGCCCTAGAAAAGAAATTTCAACAGGGACAAGGTGTCTTTGTGGAGACTCTGAGTTTTACATGCCTTGCCTAAGGTTGCAAATCTCTGAGTAACAAAGCCAGGATTTGAATTCAAATGTGGCCGTTAAGCACATAGTCCTGTCCAGTTCTCCAAAGAGCTCCCAAACCTTTCACCAGAATGTTCAATGTGTTTCTGATTTCGTGTTTCCCAGCGACAGACTCACCCTGCCGGCTCCTGTGGGGTCTAGAGATGCGTCTCAGCTCCTTCACACTGGCAGATACACGAGTCCCGACACCATCTTCCTCTGTCGTTTTCCCTGTTCACGTGTTGCCGCAAAACCTCCGCAGCTGCTCCGCGGCTCACTTTGCCCGCTTTTCCTCTTCCTAAGCCCAGCCCTCTCCTTTCCCATCACCAACATAGGCAATTTGTATCTATTTGAATCAAAATTTTCATTTTTGTGCAAGTAATTTTTTCCAGTCCAAGACTTAAGTGTTGGGAATTAAGCGGCCAGGGAGTGGTAACTGTGCTCTTCCAAATAACTTCAATCAGCTCAATAAATAGTCAGTAGAATCCCTGGAATGCCCTCTCCATCCCAATTCCTGCCCGTTCTCGTTCTTCGAAGCTCAACTCCAATACCATCTCTTCCAGGAGACAGCCAAGGAGTTCCTAACGTCCTCTGTCTCAGAACTGTCTTAAGACCTCACTCGCTCCACCTGGCGTGTTCGCCTGCTTGTGGGCTCTGCCCTCCTGGGGCGGAAGTTCCTTGCGGGCAGGTCTTTGGCATCTCGACCTTAGGGTCTCAGTACAGGTCAGCAGATTGAATGAATTAACACGTACTGAGCAGTGGACTCTCGGTTACTTACTGACAGGTTCTTCACTTTGTGGGTTTGTCAATCGGTTACCGAGTAAACAGAGAAGAGGGCGGGTCAGGCCTAGAAGAGACGTTTCAGCAGGGACGAGGTGTTGAAACCACTAATGGCAATTCTCCTAGCT
>RJWJ010045903.1:0-11536 GCA_004363605.1 Indri indri | reverse complement strand
TTTCAGGCATTTTGTTAAATGGCAGGGATACAAAGGTAAGTTAAATGTGGTTTCTCCCCTAAACAAGTTTATGAACCAGTGGGAGAGTCAGAGTGGGTGAGCTCAGTGTGTGTATAGGTATAACATGGGCTGGGTCAAGCCAGAGCACAGAAGAAACAGTTCAAAGAGAGACTTCCTGAAAAGGGTAACTCCCAGAAGATCAACAACGACAACAAACATACAAGTAGAAAATAGTAAAAAGTGGTTATCTATAGTGATAGAATTCTGGGAAAGTTTCATTTTCATCCTGCTTTTCTGTATTTCTCAAAACTTCGCAATGACGATACATTTCTGAATATAGCTGGAAAAATGCATTAAAGACTAAGAGAATATATTAAACAAGAAAACAATTTTCTTTGAAGCGAGTGAGAAGAAAGTAAAGACAAAGTATAGATTATTATTTCTAGGAACTTTGCTGTGCAGGAAATGAAATAACAAAGCAGGTAGAAGGAGATGCAGGGTCAATAAAGGGACATTCTCTTTCCTTTTGTCTCCTTTTTAAGCTGAAAGTGACTTGAGTATACGATCAGCTGTAAGAAAGGTGGCAGCTTAAAATACAAGAGAAAAGGACTAACAGATGGAACAAGACCACATTCTAGTCCTAGAAGACTGAGTAATCCACCTGTTCCCAAGAGCAATTTGGATGGAGAAATGGCGTCTCTAAAGACAGCAGTGGGAGTGGGCAGATCTACAGATGGTGTGAGACCTTGATTCAGACCTTTGTCTGCTCCCCTGAGGTCGCGGAAAATGGCAGGGCTGCAGTGTTCCCGTTGTGAATGCAGTTACTAAATTCTGCAGGATCTAGTTCATAAAAGACCCCAACCTCTGCTTGAGATTCCCACATGCCTTGGGGTGAGGGATGCTAATCCAGTCTGACACGTTACCATGAAAATTATAAGATGATTAACACGAATGTGGCAAAATACAAAGGCTCATGAAGTGAGACTTCTCTTCTCTCCCAGGAGGGTGAGGGTACTTCCTTACCCAGTGCCAGGAGAGGGGGGGTCCCCACAGTCATTATTTCTAATGTCCCTTTGTATCTGCAAAAAGGGGACCTGGCATTTTGTTATTTCATTAAAAGTTTACTCAATAGGGCTTACATCTCCTGCCCTGGTGCTACAGAAGAGAAGGGAAGATCACAGGCCAAGATGGTCCTGGGGTACAACCTGTTATACCCCAGGACCATCTTGTTACTTCCCAGTTCGTATCTTCCCAATTGGACCAAATGGGGTAAATTTGATGAGGACCACCAAAACCTGGCTCAGATAATTGAATGTAGCAGAGGGCTGTGGTGGGAGGCCAACTTGGACATCAAAGAAAACATATGGCTGAGCTCAACAAGCAGCCTCCAAAACCCAGAGAAACTTCTTGGAGCTGAGTGCCTCTTCAGTGAAGCCTTTTGGACCCACCCACAATGAGCCTCTAGACCATGAGTTAAATCACTGGTATTCACCATCCTGTTTTTTTCTCTCTTCCCCAACACCAGAGAAGCAAAAGAAGGAAATGAGAAATGGAAAACAAGAGACCAGTCAGCAAATCTGGCTCCTTGGCTGCCTGTTATAAACAGCCTGTGTTGGGAAAACAGAGTGAAAAGTTGTAAACTAACTGAGTTTCAATATCTGAGAATAGATTGTTTTAACAATTGAAATGATTAAAAGTATGGAATTATACTAATTTGAACTTAGCAGTACCTTCTACCCAGTGGGAAAGGTAGATTAAACAAAGCCTATTGGAGGCAATTATTAAGGGAAAAAAACATTTCATGCTTTACCTTGCGATTTGAGACTTTTCGCATTAATTATATACATATATGAATGTACACACACAAACACACATACATATATATGTTAGGTCATCATTATTATGACCACCAACAAGATGACTTGTAGAAGAAAGTTTGTATAATTTTAATACTGATTAATTCTGTCACTTTGTCTTCTGGTGTTCTTGAAAAGAAAGACAAGATGACAAAGGGAATTGAGTCATATGATTTAACCCTTATCTGCAAATAGAACCCTCTTTAGAAGCAAGACAGACATTTCTCAAAACCTAACAAGAAAAGGAGATGTTTTCCCTTCTTTTATTCATAGGATGACTAAAAGGCACTTGGACTTTTGCCCAGAGATCTGGCCTGCTCTCTGAAGGTAGATTCACTTAATTCTTAAACAGCCAGACCCGGACAGCTCGTGCCTCCCACAGCTACCAGTAACCCTGCACTGGGGCCTCCTGGTTCTGGATTGTTCTCCTGTTGGGACCAGATACCCTACTTTTGGGGCTCTTTCCCTTTGATCTATCCTCTACCCTCCTCCCAACACAAAGGCCTATTCAAATCATTTTCCTGTTGGACTCAGTGACGTTCTGTTTTCCCAAAGGCTTTTTGCAAAGTGGGACCTCAGCTTCCAACTGCAGCTCTGCTGGGTTTCTCACCGCACCCAGCATTCACCCCTTGTCCCAATGTTCAGGCGGCAGCCACGCTGAACTCTTGCTTTTCTCTAAACACAAGGTTTTCTGGGCCTGTGCACCTTGGCCCATGTTCTCTCACCTCCATTCCCTGTTCAGCAAAACCACCCTCCAGAACTCTACCAAAATGTTATCTCCTCTAAGGAACCTTCCCGTTCTCCCTACCCCCAAGTCACCGCCATCATCTTCTCTTGTTTGGGGCATACTTTGGTGTACTGAGGAGGTGGTGTGGTACGATGGGTGGAGTGTAGTCTCTGCCCCAGACCACCTGCTCTCCATTCAGTAATTAATGTGTAATTACAAATCAAGACAAGGACTGTGGCAGAAAGGAACATAGTGCCAAGAAACCAAACTCTGAGACCTGACATAAGCCTAGGAGAGGTGGGGTAAGGAACAGGATGCCAGGAGCAGGGAGCAGGGAGCTATATTCAAGGCAGCTCCATGGCAGGAGTGTGCATTTCCTGAGAACACAAAGAGGCCGAGTGGCTGGAGTAGATGAGCAAGGAGGAGAAGAGTGTGCGATGGGGCTGGCAAGGTAAGCAAGACCCAAACCTGCAGAGCCGGGTGAGCCCCCAGAGGACGTTTGTCTTTGTCTTAAGAACAATCATGAGGCATTGAAGAGTTTTGGGGGATGATATAATTTTATGCATTTTGAAAAAGTTCTAGCTTCAGTGTGGAGCATCGATTGGAATGAGGCCAGAGAGGATGTGGGGCTCTATTAGGAGGCTATTACATACAGGAAAAAGATAATAGAAGCTGGAACAGGGAGTAGCAGAGCAGATGGGGAGAATTTGGGTGGGTTCAAATTGAGATTCTACAAACCAAACAGATTAAGCATTCACATTAAATACTCAGGTGGCATGTAAAAAGGTGTCATCTTAAAATTATGATGACTTTATGGAGCTTATCATAAAGTAGTTAAAATGGAATTGGTTAAATTTGGCTACTTAGGAGAAAGCAAAGGATGAAAATATATAACATAGTAGAAACAGTAAAACTATCTCTTTTAACTTGGCTGGTTAAAAGAGCATTTATTACCTTAGAAAGCTCCAAGGAGACTCTGAAACACAGAAATAAAGATTAAAAATTTTTAATAGCAGATCATTGTCTTATTTTGAAACAGCTGCTTTTTGAGATATACTTTACGTACTATACAATTTACTCATTTAAATATACAATTCAGTGCATTTTAGTCATTTGCAGAATTGTATAATCATCACCACTATCTAGTTCAAGAACATTTTTATCACTCCAAAAAGAAACCCCATACCCAGTGATAGTTACCACCTATTTCTTCCCAACTACCCCAGGCTTAGGCAACCACTAATCTACTTTATGTGCTCTGAATCTGTCTACTCTAGACATTTCATCTAAATAGAATCCTATAATATTTGACCTTTTGTTACTGGGATCTTTCACTCAGTGTAATGTTTTCAAGGTTCATCTATATTGGAATATGTATCAGAACTTCATTCCTTTACAATAATATTCCATTGTATGGATATACCACTTCTCTTTATCCATTCATCAGTTGATGGACATTTGGGTTGTTTCCATTTTTTGGCTATTATGAATAATGTTTCTATGAACAATTGTGCACACATTATGCGGACATCTGTTTTCTCCTAGTTCTGTCCTTAGGAGAGGAATTGCTGGGTCATATGGCAAGTCTAGGTTTAATCATTTGAGGAACTACAAGACTGTTTCCCAAAGCAGCTGCTTCCCTGTATTACATTTTCATCAGCCGTGTATGAGGTTTCCAATCTCTCCACATTCTCATCCACACCTGTTATTATCTGCCTTTTTTATTTCAGCCATTCTAGTTGGTGTGAAGTGGTCTCTTGTGTTGGTTTTTTATTTGCATTTCCCTGGTGCCTAAAGATGTTGAGCATCTTTTCATGCACTAGCAAGCCATTTGTACATCTTCTTTGGAGAAATGTCTATTCAGACCCTTTGCCCACTTTTAAATTTGATTATTTGCCTTTTTATTGTTGAGTTGTGAGTGTTCTATATATATTCTAGATAAAAGTCCTTTATCAGATATATGATTTACAGAAATTTTCTCCCATTCTATGGGTTGTCTTTTCACTTTTTTGATGGTGCGAAGTACAGAAAATTATTTTAAATTTTGATCATGTCTAACTTACCTATTTTTTTCTTTTGTTGCTGTGCTTTATTGTTTTTCAGAAAAGAATAACTTCTTTTGAAACTGTAGAATCATACAATGGCATTCTGTCTAAGACTCTTTTATTTTTTTTCCTACCAAAAAGAAGAGAATCCAAGCACCATTTTCCCCAAGGATGTGTAGTCATTTTCTCTAATATATGTATTGCTTCTTCAAAGTTAAAAGATGATAACTAATGTCAGCCAACTCTATCTTTAGCAAAAGCAATTAAGTAGCATTATTCAGACTTATCAGTTCCATGCCATTTTATTAGCTAAAGCAATTAGAAGAACTTATCATTTTTAAAAATCACATAATTATTGACTATCACAGACCCTGTTACTGAGAAAGGTGATGGCTTGTAACACTGCTATGAGGTAAAATGAAAATAAAGGGTGAAAAGGAAGCCTAATAGATAAAGGTTAAAGGAGGAAAGAAACATAAATTATAATTACACTGAAACGTTGTGGAACCTTAATGCATTTTTTAAGACTCTTTAAGTCAAATTAATAAAAATGAAAGAGACTCAATATTTGCATTGGTAGAATTTTGATTTAAAAATTATTTCTTTTGGCTAAACTTCCCACCTATTCTTTTATACCTAAAAACTTTTAGGAGGTAAAGTAAAATGTTTTCAAGATTTTGTTTATAAAATGCTTAACGAACAGCAAAGATTGCAGGTGAGAATCTAGAAGAGCGTGCAACAAATCTTTATTTAGATCATCTCAAAGTCTACATGTTCCCCGAAGTCTGGACTCCCAAGTTTTTCACATTTGGGCCCCCAGTGCCCAGCATGTGACTGCACTTAAAAGGTGATTGAAACACCAAACCATTCCATTGAATTTTCCTGTGTATAAAGTCTCCTGAATGAACTCATAATTAGCATGGGCCTCCAAAGGTGCACTATGGATGTTTGTTCTCAGTTTTACATTCAGTAGCATAGGTCACTCTTTTACTTGTGTTTTTCCTCTCATGTGTACACTGACTGTCCTTCAGAGAACTCTTGTTAATATCAGTTTCTTTTTACTGGGAAATAAACTAGCGTGATTGACCAGCATTACTCACCTATCTGCTATGACTTGGATAATGTTAATGGAATTACGCTCTGGAACCAGCCTATCACCTTCCAGCTCACACCTGCCATCTCACGTCTGTCTACTCTCAGTGATGATTTCCCCCACCATTTGTCTTCCAGCAGTAGACAGGGACCATAAACACACGAGGAGACGGGAACAGCAGCCTGGTTAGACACACATCCACCCCAGATAACCTCCCACCTTTCTTCCCTCCATTCTGTTCCCTGTACCTGCACAAAATCAGAACAGTTAATCCCCTGTCCTCACATATATTGCTGCCCAGTGATCAAGGCCATGAAGTTTAGATGGCCTTGCTCTGCCCCTCTTTGAACTATGCCCCTCTGTTCAGCTGAGGATTCAGGGAGTGAAGGATTTTGCCCATTCAGAGCCTGGAACCATCACCTGTAGACCATCCCCCACATGCCTGAAACCTGGAGTTTGCTGCTCAAATGTACCCCAAGTCCAGTTCCGGGACCTGTGCAGGGCTTCTTCCCTGGGTCCATCCCTCTCTTGGCAAAACTTCAGGCCTGTGGGATATCCAAGGGGCTGCTGTTTGCAAGGGGTATATAGACAGAGTTCAAACATATAGCCTAAAGTATCCAAATGTGTTCATTTAGGCTCCTCGAGGTATAAGATGGAGCATAGGGTAGAGAGTATGACGGCGTATAAGCAGGGATGACAGGCCAGCCCAACTCTGCTCAGGCTACCACATTCCACATGTAACTTTGGAACTAAGGAATCCTAAAATCCAAAACTCAGTTTTTCTAGATTATTACAAAAGATTTTTTCAAGATAAGAAAATAGAACATATTTAATCTGTTAGCTTGATTTATAAATAGACATATGGCATGGGGTGTCCATTTGTACTTCTACCCTGGACCCTGATAATGTGAGCAGTAAGCATGCTGGGCTTTGGAGTCCAGGCTTAATTAACTCATTAAAAATATTTATTGCATTCCTGCCTTGTGCTAGGCACTGTTTTAGGCCCTGGGAGACAGCAGCAAACTGGACAGATGAGGTTCTGCTATCAAGGAGTTTACATTTCAGTGGACAAAGATAAGTAAGTAGCATCTAGGCAAACCAATGCATTCATTCATTCAGTTATTCCTCAACAAATGTCAATTGCCAAATACTGCCTCAGGCGTTTGGGACTGTTAACGAAACAGACATGGATCCCTAGCCTCATGAAGTTTACACTACAAGGTAATTCCAGATAGGGATAAAGGTAAGGAAAGAAATTAAAAAGGGGTGAGATGTTAGAGAGTAACAAGTGAGGGGTGTCAGCCCCATAGATGAGGTTGTCAGGAAGACCTCTGATGAGATGGATAGGATGAAAGGAGCCAGGAGTGCAAAAAGCCAAGAAAAGAGCTTTCTTATAAAAGGAAGAGCAGATATAGATGCCAGGAGGAGGGAACTTGGAGTGTTCAAGGAACAGAATGTGTGGCTGGAGTGTTATAAACAAGATGGTGAGTGTTGCTGTGCAGTCAGCAACAGAGGTTGCTGTGCATCAAGCTAAGCCGTCCATTCCTGCGTTTTGTCAAGATCTCAGGAAGGGGACAAAGAAGATAAGAGCAGGAAAGCAGCAGCAGTGAAAGGACTTGACATATCAAGAACTCTGCCTTAGCCTGGCTGATTCCTGTAGGCTGTGCCATGGGATCTTCCAATAGCCACAGTCATCAAATTTAGATGTCTTGAGAAAGCACCCTCTCAGGTTTGGAGATGCATAGCAGCAAAGCGAATAATAGCTTGTCAAGGTCCACAGCCGACCTTCAAGGGTCTGTTGCTACCAGCAGGTGAGCTATAGCACTCAATACACATTTCTATCCAGCAAGCTGCTGGTTGATCCTGGGGCTCCACAATCAGTAACTACTGACTGGTCCACAATCTGTAACTATTGACTGTCATACTTCTTGTTGACAAGATTTGCCCTCAGAAGCAACTAACCTACGGGTTTGCCAGTGTGCCAGGCACAGATTGGATGCTTCCTATATATTTCCTTACTCTGGTGAATTCTCTCAAATCAATGATAGAGGTATCATTATCTACAATTAATGGGAGAAACCAGGGTCCAAAAAGAGAAGGCAATCACCTCAAGTCACATGTTGATAAGTGGTGGGTATCTCTGAGTGACCTGACGCTGCCTACCTAGGCACACAGAACACCGCCATCAGCTGGACCTTTGCACAAAGAAAAATTTAAGCATTCCACCTTGGAGCAAGATACATCTAGATCCCACCTTGGCCACTGTGCCATTATGTGACTTTAGGAGAATTACTTCACTCTTCTGAGCCTCAATTTTCTTCTCTATAAAGTGGAGGTAATTGTAGTACCAACTTTAAGGGATCACTGGAAGATAATGCATGTCAAATGCCTAGAATGCAAAAAGAGCTCACCAAATATTAGCTGGTTGTGTTAATATTATTATTTCACTCTGTCTCTTTCTTCTGTTCAATACCTACCATGGAGTCCTAGTTGTTTATCCATCCCAGGTACTCTTACACCACAAGCTACCAACCACCTACTTAAAAACGTGCCAGAGTTTGTGAAATAGGGATGCAACAATTGAAATATAAGCCATGAACCTTTAAGGAGCAAACCATCCATCAGGGAGTCAACCCTAATATTCACAGAATAAGCCAGTGCTAGGCAGTGAGTTACTGAGGCAGCTGAGAAACAGTCATCCTTATAATTGGACGCATCTTCTTCACTTGAAACATCATCCCGTTTTTACTGAGCAGCCCGAACCCCAGGGGGACACTTCAATCCAGAGCTTGTAGAATTCCACACAGCTGTCTTTCTCCTCACTTGCTAAATTAGCCTCTCGTAAAGATAACACCCACTTAAGTACTAGTGATCCTCCTCGGAGCTTTCACAGGGAAAGCTCATATTAAGAACTACTGGAGCTGAATCCGAATTTACTGGCTACTTATACAAACTTGATCCTCCAGCCTTCTCACTCTCTTCTAGAAGGTTAGCTATTTCTTCTTTGTACCAGATGTTCAAATTTATTTAAAACGTTGAACACATCGTTTGGACAGGTGGTGGAGAGTCCTGAATGCAGTTAAGAGGAGGTGAGATGGTCAGCTCCAGCTTCACCTTAGCGCTCACGTGCATCCACTTTTAAAGGCTTTGGGGCCAGCTCACCTGCAGCCCTCGATGAGTCACACCTGGGATTACATTTCCAATCTGTGGCAGCTGCTGTCTTCATAGTTCTCAAGACTGTTGTTGTTACAAATAAGATTGTATCATTCATGAAGTACCTGGAGTGTTTAAGAGGGAAGAGCATTGGATAAATGTAAGGTATTTGGTATTGTCGCTACCTTTTAATTTTAATGGCTAAAGGAAAAAATGAGCAGTCTAATGCAGTGATTCCCAAACTATTTTGCTTGTAACCTACAATAAATAAAATTATACGTTAACCTAACAACTAAGCCTGAAACTAAAGTTTCATGTAATAGCACTAATTATTCCTAAGTGCTACATACTCTGATAGTTTCTATTCTATTTCTTCTTTAAAAAAAAATACCGGTTGCAATCTATTCAGTTGATTTGATGACCCACTAATGAGTCAAAACTTGCAGTTTGTGAAACACTGTTGAAAGTGTAAAACATATATTAATATCCTTTACTATAAAACAAATTAGGCTCAAGTCATGTATATTTCTTTCTCCCAACAAACATGTGTGCATATATATGCAAAAACTACCCAATCTTTTCAGAGCAAATAATACTAATCCAAGATCATTGGTCAATTTCCTGATTAGCCTCATGGTACCCAGGAGAGAATAGAGTTGCTTATTAGATGAGCTATTTGCATCCACCCTCAATATGTCATTTTATTTTAGGAATACAAAAACAACAAAACATGAGCCCTCCGAAAAATATGCATATTTACATGTACTTCTGATTAAGAAATCTTGAACAGCAGATTTTTCTCTTGAGACTTTGGATGGGCTCATTTCTTAACAGCAAATGCAAACATGCAGATTCTCATTTTCAAAAGATTGAAAGTTTAGTTTTATCATGAAGGAGGCAGAGAGAAAAACAAGAGGAAGGGGTAAGAAAGAAGAAAAGAGAAGGAGACAAATTGGAGGGAAAAGGATTCAGATTTAAGACACGGTTGCTTATCAATCTCTTACAATATAGTAGGATAATTAATATTAATTAAACATCCTAAGTTTGTAGGATAACACCAGTTAAAACTCACTAAAGAGAGTGCTATTTCTAACTTATGACATGTTTATACACTGCTCTTGCTCCATAAATTCTTTCTTTCTTAACAAGAGAGGGTTTTTTATTTTTAATTATTACAGATACATAATAGTTATACATAAAAGAGGGTTTAAAATGAGATAAGCTTAGTAGTTTTGTTTTGTTTTTTAACCAATAAACTTTTCTAGAGCACTTTTAGGTTCATTTAGTTTAGCAAAATTAAGAAGAAAGTACACAGAGTTCCTACATACTCTATCCCTGTCCCCACACCCATACAACCTCCCCCACTAGCCACATCCCACACCAGATTAGTATGTTTGTCACAATCAATGAACCTGCACTGAGGCATCATTATAATCCAAAGTCTATAATAGTTTGCATTAGGGTTCATGCTTGGTGTTGTACACTCCATGAGTTTGGACAAATGTATAATGACAGGTATCCATCACGGTAGTATCATACAGAATAGTTTCACTGGCCTAAAATTCCTCTGTGTTCTGCCTGTTCCTCTCTTCCTCTATCTCACACCTGGAAACCACTGATCTTGGTATTGCCTTCATAGCTGTGCCCTCTCTAGAATGTCATATATTTGGAATCATACAGTACATAGCCTTTTCACATTGGCTTCTTTTACTTAGAAATAAGCATTTTACTAAGTGAAAGAAGCATTTTTCTCCATGTCTTTTCATGACTTGATAGCTCATTTCTGTAGCATTGAATCACACGCCATTGTCTGGATGAACCACAGTTTATTCATTCACCTACTGAAGAACATCTTATCTTGGTGGCTTTCAGGTTTTGGCAATTATTAATAAAGCTGCTATAAAATCTACAAACATCCATGCACAGATTTTTGTGTAGACACAGGTTCTCGGTTACTTTTGGTAACTACCAGGGAGTGTGATCTCTAGAAAGTATGGTTAGAGTATGGCTAGTTTGTAAGAAACTGCCAAACTGTCTTCCAAAGTGCTGCACCATTTTGGGTTCCCACCAGCAATAAATGAGGGTTCCTGTTGCTCCACATCCTTGCTCGCATTTGGTATTGTCAGTGTTTGGGGTTTTAACCATTCTAATAGGTGTATAGTGGAATCACATTGTTGTTTAAATTTGCAGTTCCCCAATGGCATGTGATGTTGAACATGCTTACTTGCCATTTGTATTTCTTTTTTGGTGAGGTGTCTGCTCAGGTCTTTTGTATATTTTCTAGTCAGGTTGTTTTTCTTCTTATTGTCGAGTTTTAACTGTTCCTTGTATATTTTGGATAACAATTCTTTATCAGAAATGTCTTTTTAAAATATTTTCTCCCAGTCTGTAGTTGTCTTCTCATTCTCTGGATGCTAAGTAGTTGTTAGTATTCCCAAATATGTTGAGTTATGCAGCTTCCTAATGAAAAGAGAAAAGCTTATTTAATCTCCAGATTGAATCATCAGGTAAATTAATTTCTGGTGTTTTATTTTTATCAAAATCGATTATGGAGTTTTTGATAAAATCATGTTCCTTTCAGAAATGAAAGGTAGTCTCAGGAAATATATTTTGTTATCTTCTCCAGTTTGCTTTTTAATAGAAATTTAGTTTTATATATCAA
>RJWJ010045902.1:0-11560 GCA_004363605.1 Indri indri | reverse complement strand
AGATATGGAAACAACCTAAATGTCCATCAACAAATGAATGGATAAAGAAAATGTAGCATAAACATACAATGTAATACTATTCAGCATTTTTTTAAAAAAGGCAATCCTGTAATTTGCTACAACATGGATGGCACTTGAGGACATTATGCTAAGTGAAATAAGGCAGTCACAGAAGGACAAATGCTGCGTAGTTCCACTTATATGAGGTATCTAAAGTAGACAAATTCACAGAAGCAGAAAGCAGAATGGCTGAGGGGAGGAGGAAATGGGGAGTTGTTTTTCAAGGCGTATAGAATTTCAGTCATGCAAGATGAAAAAGCCGTAGAGATCTCGAGTACAACAATGTGTGTATAGTTAATGGTACTGTGGTACATTTAAAATTTGTTAAGAGGGCATTTTTTATGTTATATGTTTTTTACCACAATAAAAAAAAGAATCAGGGATGCTCAGAAATTCTCTACACATATCCACACACATGCACACACCCAGGAACACACATATCTTTAATTTTAAGCAAGCTGCAAAGTACAGTTGCTTATAACCATGGTGCTCTCCTATAACAAACATAACAGGAAGTTTCCTAAAAGCTTTGTCTTATAAGATTTCTGCTGTCGACATAAGGTGTCTAATTTGTTTCCCAGATGGAGTTTGCTTCAAGCATATCACATTTAATATTCATAACAGACTTACATGGTGGCAATTATATATTCCTTGTTATAGGTAAGAAAATTGAGGCATAGAAATATTAAGAGAGAACAAGTGGTATCATTTAGATTGAAATTAGGTATGTCAAATTCTAATGTCTAGAATTTTACCCAGGATTTTAATTCAAGAGAAAAACTGGGAATTTAGATTATTGGTAGTCTAGTTATTACTTTGAGACCCTGGGCAAGAAAATAATTTCATTTTCACTTTTATACTGCCAGTTCATAAAATGTAAATAATATATAAATTTAAAGAGTTATATAAAGATAAGAATATAAAAAAATAAAATAATTTTATTAGAATCAATTTATCCTTTAGAAAAATTACAGAAACACTAGGAATCAGTGATTAGTATTTTTGAACAATGTATCTGTACAACCCTATACCACTTATGTCACTTATTGTCAATAATTTGTCCTTCATGATACCATGAATTTCTTGAGAACAAAGCACATTCCTTACCCATTTTACTATTATTTCCAGCACAAGTACAATGTAACAAATAATTCCCAAAATGACAAGGAAAGAAAACCTCACTATTCCTCTTTTGGAAATGCAATTAGATTTCTTGAAGTCTAAAACTTATACAAAATAAACAGCTATTATGATATTATTATATTTTATATTTCAAAGCATTACAGGGGTACAAATGTTTTTGGTTACAAGGATGGCTTTTGTAATGCTTGAGTCAGGGTGATAAGTGTGCCCATCACCCAAATAGTGTTCATTGTACTCATTAGGTAGGTTACGCCCATCCTCCCTTACCCACTCCCCTCCTGATTTCCATTGAGTTATACTTCCTTCTATGAACATGTGTGCTCATTGGTTAGTTCCAATTTAATAGTGAGTATATGTGGTGTTTTTCCATTCTTTTTTAAAATTTTTTTATTTATTTCAGAATATTAGGGGGATACAAATGTTGTGGTTACATGAGTTGCTTTTGTAATACTTGAGTCAAAGTTATAAGTGTGCCCACCACCCAATAGTCTACATTGTACCCATTAGGTATGATTGTGTTTTCAATTCAAATAATGGTCTCCAGTTCCATCCATATTGTTGCAAAAGACATTAAGCTTCTTCATGTCTGGGTAATATTCCACAGTATACATATACCACCTTTTGTTAATCCAATGTCCATCCAATTGATGGGCATGTGGGTTGATGCCAAATCTTTGCAATTGTGAACTGTGCTGCAATAAATACTCCAGTGCAAGTGTCTTTTTGATAAAATTACTTCTTTTCCTTTGGGTAAATACTCAGTAGTGGGATGGCTGGATCAAATGACAGGTCTACTTTTAGTTCTTTGCACAATCTTCATACTATTTTCCATAGATGGTATACTAATTTGCAGATTCACCAACAGTGTATAAGCATTCCTTTCTCTCTGCATCCACATCAGCATCTATTGTTTTTGGACTTTTTAATAAAAGCCATGCCAGTTGGGGTAAGATGATATATCTAATTTTGTTTTTAATTTGCATGTGACATTGAGCATTTTTTGATATGTTTATTGGTCATTTGTCTATCTTCTTTTCAAAAGCTCTGTTCAAGTTTTTTGCCCATATTTTAATGTGGGGTTGTTTGATTTTTTCTTACTGATTTGATTGAGTTCTTTGTAGATTCTGTTTATTAGGCCTTAATTGGATGCATAAGTTACAAATATTTTCTTCCATTCTGTAGGTAGTCTTTTTACTCTGTTAATTATTTTCTTGGTTGTGCAGAGCTTTTTAATTTAATCAAGTCCCATTTATTTATTTTTCTTGTTGCTGTGATTGCCATTGGGGTCTTCATAAATTCTTTGCCTAGGCTGATATCTGGAAGAGTTTTCCCACCATTTTCTTCTAGAATTCTTATGGTTTCATGCCTTACTTTTAAGTCTTTTATCCATCTTGAATTAATTCTTCTGAGTGGTGAGAGATACAGACCCTGTTTCATTCTTTTGCATGTGGCCATCCAGTTGTCCCGGCACCATTTATTAAATATGGATTCTTTTCCCCAATGTATATTGTTACCTGCTTTGTCAAAGATCAGTTGGCTGTATGTGGATGGTTTTATGTCTGGGTTTTTTTTTTTTTTTTAATCTCAGGACATTATGAGGGTACAAATATTTTGGTTACATTTTATGACTTTGCCTCACCCAAGTGAGGATTAGAGGCATGCCCTTCCCCTCTACAACACTCACTGCATCTGGGTTTTCTGTTCTTTTCCATTGGTCCATGTCTCTATTTTTTTGTCATTACCATGGTGTTTTGGTTACCATAGCCTTGTAGTATAGTTTGAAGTCTGATAATGTAATACCTCCACATTTGTTCCTTTTGCTTAAGATTGCATTGGCTATTTGGACTCTTTTCTGGTTCCAAACGAAGCATAGAATAATGTTTTTTTAGATCTGTGAAATATGGCATTGGTATTTTGATGGGGATTGCATTGAATCTGTAAGCCACTTACATGGCTCAACAAATTCAAAAAAATAGAAATCATACTGTGTATCTTCTCAGGCCACAGTGGAATAAAACTAGAAATCAACTCTAAGAGAAACACTCAAATCTACAAAAAGTCATGGAAATTAAACAAGCTGCTCCTGAACGATTATTGGATCACCAATGAAATTAAGATGGAAATCAAAAGATTCCTCAAATTGAATGACAAAGGGGACACAAGCTATTAAAATGTATGGGAGTCAGCAAAAGCAGTAGTAAGAGGAAAATTCATAGCTCTAAATGCCTTCATCAAAAAGACAGAAATATCACACATTAACAATCTAATGACACATCTCAAGGAACTAGAAAAGGAAGAGCAAACCAATCCCAAACCCAGGAGAAGAAAAAAAATAATTAAGGTCAGAGCAGAACTAAATGAAATCAAAAACAAGAAAATAATATACAAGATCAATTAAACAGAATTCTAATTCTTTGAAAAGATAAACAAAATTGATAGACCTCTTGCTAGAATAATCAGGAACAGAAGAGAAAGGACCAAATAAGCTCAATTAGAGATGAAAAAAGAGATATTATAATTGATACCATAAAAATACAAAACATCATCTGTGAATAATATGAACATCTCTATGTACATAAACTCAAAAATGTAGAGGAAATGGAAAAATTTCTGGAAACACACAACTTCCCAAGACTCAATCAGGAATAAATAGAACTCCTGAACAGACCAATAATAAGCAATGAGATTGAAGGAGCAATAAAAAATCTTCCAACAAAAAAAAAAGCCCTGGAACAGGTGGAGTCAAGAGACCTACAAAGAAGAGTTGGTACCCATACTGCACAAACATAGCTATAACAATGAGAAGGAATAATCCTCCCTAACTCATTCTGTTAATAAGAAGTATCACCTTGATATCAAAGCCAGGAAAGGACACAACAACAAAAAACTAAAACTATAGACCAATATCCCTTATGAATACAGATGCAAAAATCCTGAATAAAATACTAGCAAACCGAATTCAACAGCACCTCAAAAAAAAAAAAAAAAATCCAACATGACCAAGTGGGGTTCATTCCAGGGATGCAAGAATGGCTCAACATACATAAATCAATAAATGTGATTCACCACATAAAACAGAAGCAAAAACAAAGATCATATGATCATCTCTATAAATACAGAAAAAACATTAGACAAGCACACTTTCATGATAAAAACCTTAACACACTTGGCATATAAGGAACATATCTCAAAATCATAAAAGCCATATATGACCACAAACCCATAGCTAGCATCAGACTGAATGGGGAAAAGGTGAAAGCCCCCACTAAGAACTGGAACAAGACAAGGGTGCCCACTATCATCACTTCCATTCAACAGTCCTGGAAGTCCTAGCCAGACCAATCAGGCAAGAGAAAGAAATTAAAAGTATCCAAATGGGGAAAGAGGAGGCCAAACTATTGCTTTTTGCTGATGATTATGATCTTACATCTAGAAAACCCCAAAGATTCCACCAAGAGACTCCTGGAATTGATAAATAAATTGAGCAAAGTCTCGGGTTACAAAAGCAATGTATACAAATTAGTAGCATTCCTGTACACCAGTAACAGTCAAGCTAAGAGTTAAATCAAAGACTCAAAACTGTTCACAATAGCTACAAAGAAAATAAAATACCTAGCAATATCCTGAGGAAACACTGAGGAAAGAATTGATGATGATACAAACAAATGGAAAAACATATCGTGCTCATGGATTGGTAAAATCAACATTGTTAAAATGTCCATGATATAATTTTCAAATAAAAATGTTATGCAATGTATACATTTCTACAAAGCACATTGTATTGCCTAAATTAAAATGTCCTTGTCATGTGAGAGAGAAAGAAATGCATCATTTTCCCAGTGAAACTCAGTCCGTATAAATCTCTTATTCTTCATTTCTGGTACTTTACAAATGCAAATGATTTCAGTCAGTTAAGGTGCTTATAAATTTCTATGCCATAACTGAACAACGTGCAAGAAAACTAAAGGTTTTGTTAATTTCTGCTACTCCTCAAAATCAATGGATACATTCTAGATTGGATAAACACAATTGCCAGTAAATGTAAAGGAAGGAAAACCTCATTATTCCTTTTTTAGGAATGTAATTAGATTTCTTGAAGTCCAACATCTGCTTAAAAAATTATTAATAGCTATTACATATTTAATTTAAGCTCTTATTTAGAAAAAATATTTATGACTTCAGATTTACATAGTTAGGAAAGACACTTGAAAATGACACTATTTAAATTTCATCTTAATTACATGAAAAATCCTAAGAGGCTAAAAGTTATAGTTGTAGGTTTTGCATATTGTAAATACAACTCACAGATATATGCTACAAGTACAGTGATTTTCCTTTTGCCTTTAAATCTTAATAATGGCCTCAACTTTACACAGCTCTGAAAATTTGACTCTAGCTATGAAGCAGTACCTATAATATGCTTAGGTATAATTTTATAAAGACTTCATATTCTCATGGTGTAAACAAATGGCATTCTGCAATAATGATTGAAGGCTACCATAGCTTTTTCTTCACTCTGGGCAACACTATACATTGTGAAAAAAAATACACAACATGTAGTAAAAAGTAGCTGAGTCAGCAAAGCTTTGACATTCAGCCAATAGGTGCCTATTTAGTAATGAGACATCCTACTTTACAGTTACAAATGACATTAAAAAAATAACTTTACTTCAAAAATTATGAATGCTTTAATTTAATATATCTAAAAAGGGTCTTCAGTAATGACAGATTTCACTTCACTGATAATATCTATCATAGTAATTTAATAACCCTGTTTATTTTTGGTAAAAATTACATTTAATCAATGATAAATTTTGAAAATATTTTAATTATTATGTGTGTAAATCTGTACACGTATATACAAAAATACTTGTTTTAGATATGTGTGAATATATTGGATATGAATATTCAGAAAAACAATAAAAATAGAATGGGGATACAATATGAAAAGAACAGAAAGCAAAATGTAAAAGTTAATTTTAATACCTGAAATGTCTACATTTTTACTTAAGATTTGATTCTATCGAATAACAACATTGTATTAACTGACTAAAGATGTCATTTTCAATGTTATGATAGAGACAAGGTTCATTTTATTCAAATTTCATTGTCAAATCATACTTCCTGTTAAGTAACTCTTCTTTACTCTATGGATTTAATATTACAATTCATGATTACCAACACAAATATATTGACAGATAGGATCGTATCTAATGTTTTTATAGTTCCTGCATTTACAACTTCAATTGGAGAATCAAATCAATATTAAGTGTGAACTGCCATTTATCTGTACTTCTATGGCACTTAATATCCTAGCATTAATCTAAAGATTTGTGGGTTAAACAAATTGGGAAAAGTAAATATCATATTTTTAAGTAAAGATACTTTGTAAATCTGAAAAATATACATGTATTAAAATGTTTAACTCTTTTTGCCAAGTGAAACTTTTAATAACATTTATATAAACTTTTTTCTACAATGTATTAATATTTAAAATGGTAAAGATTTTCAAATTGTTAGAAATATTGTATAAAAGGAATGGATTAATGTCTTTGTGAATTTCCTTCCAGATGATACATAAGATTAGAAAGCAAAATCTTATAACCAAAATTTAAAATGAAATTAGTAGATGTTTAGAAGTTTTATTATAAGCAAACTGTAAGTCATATGGAGTTAAATGTATTTTAACAATATTTTCAGTATCGAACAGGCCTATTAAGTAAGTCCCTAAAGGAATTAAGTTCTAAGGTAGCTGTCAGCCTTAATCAAATCTATACTGGAGGAGTAAGATAAGAATGGAACCTAACCCACTGGTGGGGCTGTACCTTTGATAAGCTGTAAGACATGAACTTGGATAAGGTCAAATAGATAAGGAACTACATCAATTAATCTGTGTTTCTGCACAAGGCTCAGAATAATTCAGCATGTAACTAGCAAGCGAACAACACAACAACAACAACAACAAAATAGCCCGAACTGGTGAATTTCCTAAGGTAAATTTGAGTACTGGGTATAGCTGTATTGAACTCTCTTCCCTACCCATTCACGCAGTATTATTTTTGGTATTTCTTCGCAGCTTCACTTCTCAGATTTGTAAGTTACAGAGATTTGACATTGATATTCCTTTTATCCCCAATAATTGAGCAACATTTTGAGACACAGAGACTGTGACATCAATTTCTTTGGAATTTTTCCAAAATACAAGTCATAAGCCATATATTATTCATATAATAAACTACATTCCCAGAAAAAACTAAAAGAATATTTTTCTCTCCAGAATATAGTATATGTTCTACCATACAGGAAAAGATAAAGTATCCTCAGTGTAATGATGTTATGTTATTTAAAAAATGATGATAATGATAATGTTAATATTAGCAACTAATGCTTATCAGGCACTTAATTTTGCTAGCAAACATTATCCTCTCCATTTTAGAAATGGTAAAAATGAATCTAAAAGATTACCCAGCCCACCAACAGTCAATGAACTGGTAAGTATTATAGCTAAGATTCAGATCCAAAGGGTCTGATTATAAAGCCCATCCCTTGGCCACCACAAGATATTAAATACATTTATTTTATTTCCAATTCTGGCTTGCACATTTTTATAATATTAGACTGGAGAGAGATGAAAAGGGTACAGTAGGAGGAATAAAGACATCAAAAAGTCACATAGAAAAGATCTAAAGAAGATCATAAAAGGAAACTTGAAAACATAAAGAGTAAAAAGAACAAGCAGTAGTGCTTCCACTCAACATTTAATGAACTTCATACATTCTATAGATTTCACAAAACACCATTTCTACTTCTGGGTTCTTTCACTTTCACTTAAATGTGTAATTAAGAATGAGCATATTATCAAAATCAAGTTTTAAAATAATATTTCATGATGGGAAAAATGTTCACCGTGTAAGTCACAAAGGATATCTAAAATTGTATATTATAAACCCAAATTTTAAAACTCTATCAATAAAGGGATAGATAGGTACAGATATATAGCATAATTGGATAATTTCTACACCTACCGTATTTTAGTCAGTGAAGAAATACTATTTTATAAATGGAGAGGAAAACAAATAAAAAATCAGAGACCTGTGCACATACATGTCAGCCTCTCTCTTTAATAAGATAAATTGCTTGTTGTTTTTCCACACCTAAATAAATGTGCAAACACACACATCAAGCATGCATAGGTGTGACCTGCAAGTATAATCAACTGAAAAAAACCATTTCTTGATCCTGGCAATGTCTCATTGAAAGAAGCTCAGCTATACTAGCTGTAGAGGACTATGCCTAAGCTGGCTTCAGTGGTGATCCAGGTATCAGAGTCAACATCTGAACTGAAAGCAGCTGGGACCACAGTCCTTTGTGAATGTTAGTGATGCTGCAAACATCACTGACACTCACAAAGGATTGAATCATTTGCTCTTCTTTTGGAGAAAATCAGCTATCTATTAGCCTTAGAGCATGATTTGTGAAATTTAACCATGTATAATTTTGTTAAGTGATTTCCTTCAATTTGTTTGCCTATGTATCAACATGAATAATTTGTGGGTATGAGTATTTTTTGTTTCTACACAAACTCTTGTTTACAGAACCCTGAGGCAATGGTTGCTGCCGCAGAGAGAAGTGAATTGTTTGGCATTTTACATGCATTCAAATGAGCCCCCTTTGAAAAGAAATATCAACAATTGGGGACTTATTACAATCATCAGTTAATAAGAATACAAAAGAAACAGAATGCAAGCACCACTGGGTCACTGTGAACATGTTCTGGTTAGGACATCGAATTAACATTAATCTTATTCGAATTTCGATTCTAATGAAGAGTGGCCTTTCATTGACAAAATTAACTTTTTGGGGCCACAAAATATGCTGGTCCCTAACTCAGTAAAAACTGGCCTCTTCGTTTTTCACAAGCTTTGATTTAAGGATAGGGTTTTCCATATATTTCACCATGGAGAGAGCCTGTGTATGTTAAAATGATGCTTTCTAGAAACAGTGAGTATACTTACAAGGAGAATAAATTCATGAAAGAAAAATATGTGGTAAACATAGAATGATATCCTCCCTTGTATGTAGATGGAAACATATCTTATTGTTCCAGTGATTTCTTTCTTCTTTCTCTGGGTTTCCCCTTGGACTCTGCTGCTTATGTTCACAAAAATATATCCTGTTCCCTATGAAAGGGAGAGTGTGGCTTAACGGGTGGACCAAAGTTAGAAATGATAAAATGCCATAACGGAAAATAATACGGGACAACTAAAACCAGTGTTTGCTTTTAACGGGCTCAAGTTACAGGTGGCTTAAATGTCCTGGGGTTTGAAGGATAGGGGCAGACATACTTAATTCAAAAGAACTAAAAGCTTTTTAATGGAGTCGTGGGTTTTGAAAAAAAGAAGAGAGAAGGCAGAGTGAGTTCGTTGGAAGTAGAGGGCTATAGAAATAGCCCACCAGAGAAATGATAAAACCAAATACAAGAGGCAATGAATAGGAAACAGGAAGATCAAGCAAAATGGAAAGAAACTCAACTCTATATATTGTCCTGGGGGATGAGTAGCAGAAGACAAATCAAAAACCATCATAAAAGGAAACTTAGTGGCTAGTGGGATAGCAGCTTTTATCTTAAGCTAAAAGAGAATACCTAAGGCTAAAAATGAAGATTTCTCATCTCCCAAAACCTAGGGCTAGAAAACACTGTAAGACCTGTATTAGAAATGGGGTAAGAAAAGTTTTCAAGAATGAGGGACTAGAACTAATAAAAAGGGAATGACAACAGCAACCCTGAATAGTTTGTTTAAACATTTCATGCCTGACAAATTAGGTACAGCCAAGCAACTATATATAATTCACTGCAAGCAAACACAGTTTTCCCTCTGAAATTTCATCCCTCTGTGAGAACAATAATAGAGATGCTCAAAGGACGGTATCAGATCCCTGGGAGGGAAAGATACAAAGAAAAGCAATACAGGAGACATCAAGAGCTTAGAAGGACAACTGTCTTCTTTTGGCTCCCAGGTGATGGTGATAAAAAAAAAAAATTATCAGCACACTCACAGCAATGAGGATTCCAGCCCAAAGCTTTCAGTCTGTGGATGCTCTCCTCTATCACAGATCTCCTGTTCCACTGACACCCTAGCTAACCTCCTGAGGCAGCCAAATTAACAAGAATGGCAGGCCATTGGGTGCCTGCCCTTCAGCTGCCCTGACACCACACTCCACACCATGACCACAAAAGGAATTTTGTAATTTCCACCAGTTTTTAAGGATAATTCTGAGATCAATTCGAAGTTCTTGCCCCTTCTCCCATATTTCAAAAGCAAAAGAAATAGAAAAAAAAGAAAAGAAGAAGAAAATTAGCCCAACACTCTTTCAGCTTTGACTGATCCTCCTGAAGTCAAGGAAAAAAATAATAACAGGAATAACAAAGAAAGACTGGGAATTTCCCATGGGACTAGTGATGTACAGACAGCAAAAGGCAGAGCAGAAGCCATAAGCAAAAATGCCTCCACTTCATCCCAGAATCATAGGGTTATGCCACATTAACAAGAGTGAAGACCTCAAGAGTCTCTGAGGCTCACATTGGTAATTTTAATGCAAAGGAAGGAAAGGACTGCAGATCATTGGGACGTTCTAACTGGGTTTGATGTTTCAGAAAATGCAAAGCACTCAAATAATTTTGTTGTGTACTGAGTCCATTCTATCAGTAAATATTTCCAAAATACATAATTTCCAGTTACTTCATTTGTTTGATAAGTGCAAAGTGACATAGTATTTGAAGAGTGTTTTAATTCAGCTTGTTTTATAAGGTCTTCGGTTTGGGATAGGATCAAGAAATATTATGGTACAAAAGTCCTAACCAACAAAATTAAACAACGTAAAAATTCTTAGAAATAATTTTTTAAAACTATGTTTAAAGGTAGCTGCCAAAAAAAAAAAAAACCTCACAGAAATTTTGCCAAACAGATTAGTTCATTTAATCTACTGCCAAGAGCTAGAACATGAAAACACTCAAAGTGTTTCTAGAAATGCAAGTAATGTGAAGTGCTATTTTTCTAGTATGTCAGAATTATATAAAAATTCAAGAGAACAGAAACAAAGAACTCAAGCCCTTGTCTGTGTGAATGTCTGAGATACTCTTCCAGGACTTTGTTCTTGAAAAGTCATATAACAATATTTCTATTAATCTGCTCATTAAATAACAATTGTGCAATATGTTATATTTCTAAGCACTTTCAAGTAATTTCTTCCAGCATCTACAGGGGGAAGGAACATAAATCACATTAATATCCATTTGCCAGATGAAGAAATTGATATAAAGAAGTGAATTTCAAAGTCATTGGCAGAACATTGGCAG
>RJWJ010045901.1:0-11561 GCA_004363605.1 Indri indri | reverse complement strand
TGGTGCCATCTGGCTCTGTTCCTGCCTGATCCCAGATGTACCACTTCTGTGTTACTGATGGTACCACCCAATCTTTTGACTTGGTGGCTCCATATGAATCCAGCACATACCGGACAGTTTTGGCTTTATGGTCACTTGATATCTTATGGTCAGGGGCTCCATCTCCACCAGGGCCCAGTAGCATGCTAAGAGCTATTGTTGAATAGTGTATAATCCTCTGCTGCAGAGGGCATGGCCTTGTTCCAGAACCCTAGGGGTCTATGCAGTAATTTTCCATTTACAACTTACTATAAACCCCACATAGCTTCTTTTCCTTCTACAGATATCTACAGTTCCACAGAGTCTGCCCAGTCATGTGGCTTTCAGAGCAGGGCTGTGTGCACAGCAACCTGGGCCTGCTGCAGGGCTCTTTCCCCAAAGCTAGTGGCTTCCATGTTACTCCACAAATGGGTTGGTGCAGTTTTCCCAAGCGTGGAGTACACTGCCTCCAGAACCTAAAGGGGCACTGCTATGGTCTGACTGTGTACCCCAAAAGTTGTGTGTTGGAAACTTAATCCCCAATGCAATAGCATTGGGAAGTAGAATCAACTGAGAGGTGATTAGGCCATGAGGGCTCCACCCTCACGAATGGATTAATGTTGTTACCAGATTAATGCCATTACCATGGGAGTGGGTTCCTTACAAGGGATGCATTCATCCCCCTCTTGCTCTCTGTCTGTGTCTCTTGCTCACCCTCTTGCCTTTCTGCCTTCTGCCATTGGATGGCACAGCAAAAAGGACCTCATCAGATGCCAGCCCCTCGGTCTTGGACTTCCCAGCCTCCAGAATCAAGAAGTAAATTTCTGTTCATTATAAATTGCCCAGTCTGGGGTATTCTGTAGCAGCACAAAATGGACTAAGACAGGCCCACTGAGGACTGTGCATCCTTCTTAGTGGTGAAAGGTTTGAAATGCACTAATTTGTTCTTTCCTTGGAGGAGATGTCCTGACATGCTCAAGAACACCAATTCCCAAAACCTTCACGGACACGGTGTCCCCTCAATCTTTGTAGGCTCATCTCCCAGTCCCTGGAGCACATGTCGTCACTAAGGCCTCTGACATACTTGCCACGTGTTGCTCATTCAGTTTTATTGACATTAAGTAATCAATTCCGCAGACTGATGCTATGTCCCACCAATTGTCTAGATAGTTCTAGACCTCCTGGACTATGTCATGATAGAAGACAGGAGCATTAACTAATCCTGGTGAAAGACCTTACATATGTGTGATGTTCCAGCCCTGGGACAGTGTGGCCTGCTCTGGTGTTCCTTCCTGAAAGAGATCAATGATCACACACCATATTCTTGAAGCCATGTTGATCCACTCTAGCAAAATCACAGTATTGCAACCAGGGCCACCACTTAGTCCAGTCATGGTAGTCTACTCTTATCCCCCATGGTCCATCCCATTTTCGTAGGCTCTAGCTGGTGAATCAAATGGTAAAAGGATGGAGACCTGCCTTCTTTAGGGCTTTAAAGGTGGCACTAATCTCTGCCATTTCTCTCCTGGAATACAATGTTGTTTTTCACTTTCCATCTTGGC
Source organism: Indri indri (assembly GCA_004363605.1). Lineage (NCBI taxonomy): Eukaryota > Metazoa > Chordata > Mammalia > Primates > Indriidae > Indri > Indri indri. The sequence goes on along the minus strand of RJWJ010045901.1, from coordinate 9,981 downwards.
TGGGGGTGGAGGTAGGGGAGTTCCAGAGGTTTTCGCTTGGCCATTTCCACTGGGATACCTTGTACCTCACAGTCCAAGGAACCAAGGCAAACCAATGTGGTTTGCCAACCACAGGTATGTCCATCACAGCTGTACATTCAGAGACTGGGGTGGCTCTGTGGACATTGTGGACCCACACAAGTGGTCAGACTTGTGCCAGCAATGTATTATGACCTGACCCCATATACGCCCACTCTAACAGGGGCCTCGATGGCTCCGGCCCCTGCTTATCAATGTCAACACTGAGTATTTGCCATTCTTCAGTCTATAAGCCCTAAAGGCCTGGGGTGGTCATCACCAAACACAGTTGCCATGGTGAGGCAGGGTCCTTCCTCACGAGGACCTGCCCTCTCCTTTGGTCAGTGGGCTGGCTCAGGGAAACTAAGCACAGGATCATGTTTTCTCTCTTTTTCCTTTTCTTTCTTTCTTTTTTCTTTTTAACTGAAACATCTGCTTTTAGCCTCCTGATCGTCTATCTCTGATTTTTTTATTTTATAGCTCAAACAATACCCTCGTTAGCTTCCCTAGGGATAGGGTGACCAACTCATCCCAGTTTGCTCAGGATTTTCTTGGTTTTAGCACTAAAAGTCTCATGTCCTGGATAAACCGAGGTGGGTGGTCACCCTATCCTAGGAACATCACACACATGTAAGTCTGTGGGTCGGGACTCCCGGCCACCTCTGACCTTACTGCTCATCACAATCATGGTGCCCACCGTGCTCCTGGCAACTAAGCACCATGCTGGGGCTCTGTTCTTTCCCAGGGTCCCAATTGTTATCGGGGAGCCCAGTCTGTGACAATGTCTCCTATGGCTATGCCTGGCCTGCAGAGGACACCCACCTCTGCAGTTTCCCCACGGTGGCACCTTCTCTCATTACTCTGATGGACGACATGTTGTCGGGGCCCTTCTGGGGAACGCGTTCGGTGGGTAGCTTTTCCAGCCTTACATGGAATATCCTCTCTAGCGTGTCCACTCTGCACTCCGTGGAGTTTTTGATTCCTTTTCCTGCCATCTTCCACGGAAATTCTGGCATTTCTACTTCACATAGCGTGGGCCATATCTTCTCCCAGGCTTCCAAGGGCCAGCGAGCAGCGTGTTAGCATCCTCTCCCAGGGTCCTGGTCAGGCCGTGATGTCCTCCGTCAAGGGAAAGGCTCCCATATTGATAAACTCTCCCTCGTTCAGCTTTATACTCTACTGGGCCCCTCAATGTGCCATGGTAGTGTGTCCTACACAGACTTCCTGTCCTCCCTTAGAAGGCCTAGCACTTCCCAGCTGGTTTGTGTAGTGGCTTGGTGCTCATTATTGGTCCAAGAAGGGAGCTGTGGGGTAGACCCTGAGTCGGCGGCATGTTGACTTGTAAGACAGAGGCCTCTTCCTCATCTTTAAGCCAGGGCAGGTGTTAACTTTTAATAGCAGGGAATAGGCCACAATGGCAGGCCCAGAGGATTCGGGGGTTTCAAAGTGCTCAGGTTCACTGACCTAAATATCCCCATCCCAGTCCCACTCCTGCCCAACCAGGACTGTGACCTTGGCATAGCCAACTCACCCAGGTTGAGAATTCAGACGTCAGTCTTCTCTGGAGCTCCACCCTTATCGTTGAGTTTGGGTCCTGAAAATCAGCTTTCTCTTCCCTCGATCTTCTGGAGAAGTGAATCTCTTTATATGTGGCCAAGGAAGCCCACGATTTTTACACTTTGCCTTAAATTGGTAATTAATCACCCACAGCCTTTTACTGTTTTTTTTTCCAATCCATCGATTGCATTCAGCCAGAGCCATACAATTTCATTGTCCTTATAATTACTAATTTCCCCAGTCCTCTCCACCTCCTGAAATATGCAGCCTTCCCTGCGTTCCCTTCTATGCCAGTTTCTCTACCAGGAAAAAGTCCTGATGCTTGCACCCACCATTATCACCGTGGGCCTGGAGCTCCCAGCCCTCCACGCCCAGCTGTGATGGCATCTTCAGTGCCCCTGGACGGGAGGGGCTGTAGCTCCACCACCCAACTTGGAATCGACTTTCTCAGCTCCCAGTGCTAGTCGTCTTTGGCCAGGTTCCCTGAGACTGCCGTGAGGACTGACATGTAGGAAGTTTAACGGGGTGTCCTGGGATCAACACCTGTGGGGAATGACAGACACAGGGCCAGGCAGAGAGAGAGGGTGAGCCGCAATGTAGTTGCAACAGAGGCCTCAGCCAGCCCCAAAGGGTTCTAGAGCCGGGAATGACCTTTCAGAGATATGTCTACCAGTCATCAGACTGGGCTGTGTCCTCCTCCCTGGCATGTGGGGAGGGGCAAGACCTTGGGGAAGCCAGTCCCTTCTCCTCAAGGGATTTCCTAAGGAGGGACTCAGCCCAGAGCCAGCAGCGGGCAACACGCTTGGCAGCAGGTGAATGAGCTCCTTGGTCCTGAAGGGGAGGCTGGGAAGTGCACCCCAGTATCCACTGCACGAGCCATGTCAGGGGAAGGCCTGGGAAAGAGGGTTCTGGGGATGTGATGCCGTGCTCAGAGCTCTGAAGGATGGCTCTGTGCTCCGGGAAGCAAACTTGCTCTGTGGGACCTCATGGGCCAGTGCAGCGACCATGGGTGATCGTTATAGCTCCACCGCAGTCAAAGGGAGACCTCCGAGCAGTCTGACTCAGGAGATGGATTGGGGCACACTCCGGAGGTCCTGGGCTTGCTGTCTCTATGGTACACAAGCGGAGAATGTTTGACCAACTGTCAAAGCAGTAGCAGAATGAGGCAAAATTCAGCAATCTTTAGGAATGTTTCCTTCCAATGTGTCCTTTGGAGACCCTGGAGACAACGATCGCCTGACTCACGCAGAGGACTCACTTTGATGGGCTCTGCTCTTAAGTGCCCATGGCAATGCCCCCATCCTGGGTCCTATTTTATTTTAGGGCTCCCGGTGAGACGCTGGGTGGGTCTGAAGATGGAGACCACAGGGTGGGTGGATTTAATGGCTGTGCAGCAAGCTGTGGAGTCCGTGTGATGTGGGCTGTCCTCCAGAAGGAACCCTCTGCGTCCGCTGCGCCAAGGCTTCCTGCTGTCACCGCGTGCCCCTCCAGCTGGAACGTGCGTCCGCCAATTCTGTGCCCAAACGGGTGCGCGTCCCTCTGTGTGTATACAGACATGCACACGAGCTCTTCCCAACACAAATATATATTTAAGATTTACTGTTCTGGAAAACCTAGTGAATAATGTAAATGATGAAAGCCCGCGTCTGGCAGAAAATATTGTTCGGGCTGCCTCATTGAAATTCAGCCTCTCACGCGCACTTGGTAATACACACGCCATATGAATTATGGATTCTGGGCTTTATCTCTCACACTACACATGAATGTTTGATAAAGATTGTTTCCAATATTATATTTTGTCAAAATGCTCATCTAAAATTCAGTCAAAAATGCTTTCCGGTAATTATGCACTGACTTCGCAGAGAGCTGAAACGGGGAGGTGGAAAGTGCCCCTCCGTGGGGCCATTGCTGTGTGTGTGTGTGTGTGTGTGTGTGTTCTGTATTTTTTTTCACCCTGGGCATTTTTGCTAAAGGGGAGCGGCAGACTGACAGTGTTTGCCACGGAATTTCTTTATTCCTCCTGCACGTCCTCATTACGGAAGCAGCTACAATGAGGTCTCCTCTTTGCCTTGCAGACACTCAGCGGTTCATTCGTTTCTCGGATATGTTTAAATCCAGTGCGGGCTCATTGGCAACCTGGCCTTAGCCCTTCCTCCCTTCCACTGTGCGCCAGAGCTTGCAGTTGATCCTCCACGGCTGCAGTCCCCAACCCTGGGGCTGTGGCCCGGTCCCAGTCCCTGGCCTGTTAGGAACTGGGCTGCCCACCACCGCCTGAGCTCTGCCTCCCTCCCCCTTCCTCCTCCACCCCCCAGCCCCCCAACCCCATCCCATCAAAAAACTGTCTTCCATGAAACTTAGGAACCGGGCGCACAGCAGGAGGTGAGCAGCGGGCGAGTGAGCGAAGCTTCATCTGTATTTACAGCCGCTCCCCATGGCTCACATCACCGCCTGAGCGCCCCCACCCCAGTCCATGGAAAAATTGTCTTCTGTGAAACCGGTCCCTGGTGCCAGAAAGATTGGGGACCACTGTTCTGCAGCACACATCCTCCAGCCACCCCAACCCCCACCTTCTCCCACCCTTCAGTCGCTGTCCCCATCCTACAGCAGCGATGGCAAATCCCTAGTGCCCAGGCTGCCCCGCTCCACTCCTGCAGTCACAGTGGATGTCACTAATTGATGCTGTCACATTCACACCCCAACACCACCTCAGAATCCTTCTTAACACGTGCTCTGGATAATCGCTATCAATGAAACAAAGCTGACCTGAAACAACGTGAAACCTATCAGTCGGCTCTCTGCTACCAGATGGAGCTCGCCCTCTGCAGCACAGCCCTCCAGGGCCTTCACCGCCTGACCACAGCCTCTGTGCAATCTCCTCCCAGCCATTCCCCTCCACCCTCTCCAAACCCTCTAGTCCCCATTCCACCTGTCTAGAATGTTCTTTATCCCCCATCTCCTTGGCAAACTCCCACTCATGCTTCGAGACCTCAGTAAAGCCTTCCTCCCCGCCCCCCAGCACTTGTGTGCTCCCTCTGTATACAATTATGCACACACACATACATATGTACGTATACATGCATACATATTACAGACAGCGATGCCCCAGGGAAGTTTACTAATGGGGTCGCTGAGAGTAAGGACACTGCCTAACTCAGTCACCAGGAGTGACCCAGATGTGCATGCTGAGTCACAGTACAGAGGAAATCTAGGTTCTGCGCTCACAGACGGCACTGGCCTTCAATGGAGCTGGGGTGCAGAAGGTGGGACACTCACCCCACAGATATGGGAAAGGACCCGCTTTACCGGCCCCGGTCTCCAGGAAAATCACTGTGCGTGCACTAACCGCAGGTGTCACAGAAAGCAGGGCAGGCCAGCGTCAGTGGAGGTGGCCAAGCCCTGTCATGTTCACGGCGGCGTTCCTTTTCTCCGTGTGGGTCAGGGCCCCCAGCCCCCAGCCCCTACCCCATCCCGTGTCACTCTTGACGCCTCCTTCTCCTCCCTACTCCTAACCCCCTCACACACTCCTAGGCCCTGGGAAGGCCACATCCCGGACACCCTTGCAATCCTCACACTTCTCCCCATCCCTGACCACCACCCCCATGCTCAGGCCGCAGTCGTCTGTCCTCACGGAGACTGGAACAGCCTCGCGCCATCTCCCGGCCTCCTCGCGCCCCCTCCAGCCTGTTCTCCAGCCACAGCCTGGTGATGTTCTGAACCCAGACCTGACCATCTCACTGCCCACAAGGACCCCTCCCGAGTTTGTCCCCTGCTCTTAGGATGAAAACCAAACTGCTCCCGTGGCTTCAAAGGAAGGAGCAGTGTTCACAGTGTGAAGCATCCGTGAGAAGAGACACCGGGAACAGCCGTGAGGGCCCGGCGAGCAGAAGGTCCAGCAACACGCCCCGGCCCGACCTCTTCCTGCAACCGCGTCTCCCTCTACCCAACCCGCTCTTGCCCCCCAGCCCCGCTCACTCTCTCGCCTCTGTGCTGTCTGGTTTTCTGTTGTTCCTGCACTGCCCAGCAGAGAGCTAGGCGCAAAACAGGTGTTTTAAAAATGCGTTGGATTTCACGGAAGCCCAGGAAACGTGGCAGCCGCGGGGACCCATCAGGAAGGCTTGCTGCGCGTCAAGCAGGGCTCCCCACCTATCTGACAGATGCAGCCTGGGCCCTGGGTAGTGTGTGAGGAGGGGTGCTGACAGCCCCCGAGCCCAGCCAGGGCTGAACACACGCTGTTCTGTAGCCATTGAGTGTTTCCATATAGCTCTGCTATAAGAGTGACAGCCCCGGAGACCAGCCATTCCCAGGAGGACGAGGAGAAGAGAAGATGCCAGCAGGGAGATCCCCTGGGATCCCCGATATGTTTGTGCTGCAGTTTCTGCGTCTCTGCAGCCTTCCTGCCTTCTTCCACAAACACTGCCCGCCCGCCAACCCTCTGCCAGGCACTGCGCTGGGAACAGGGGACGAGGATGAAGGCTGCAGGCTTCAGCCCTGGAGGTTCTCACATTCCAGCGGGTAAGTCACACTAGCCAGCAGACACATGCTGAGGGGTTGGGAGAGGGTGGCCAGGCTGGTATGAGAACCCCAAGTCAGGGAGACCAACCAAGACTGGGCTTGTCAGGGAAGCTGCTAGAAGAGGGGTCAGTGGGGCTAAGTCCTGAAGGATGAGTAGGAGTTTGCAGAGTAGGGGCTGAGGAGGAGATTTGGGGCATCAGGAGCAGCATGTCCAAAGACCTGGAGGCTGCAGAGAGCACCGGGGTGGTAAGAAATATGCAGGGAGTTCAACAAGGCCAAAGCCGAGGGCCAGGAGAAAGGATCTTTGTATTGAGAGCAGGAGTCTGGACGTTGCCCCTAAAGTTGCAAGTGGGTAGTGTGTACACCAGGTCACAGGGGGAGTCAAAGCCAGAATCGGCCTCCAACCTGTGCGTGTGCTTCATAGCTGCTTCTCTTCTTTTCTCCACGATAGCAGCCAGCGCCCGCTCCCCTCCCCGTATGTGCTGACACGCCCTTAAAGAGAGAGGGGATTCCTCTACCTATCGAATCACAGAGGCCCGTGGTTTCCCAGGCCAATAGAATGAAGTGGAAGTGAAGCTATGCCAGATCCAGGCCGAACCTTTAGGAGAACTGGAAGTTTCTGCTTCCCTTCCTGGTGCCCTTGCCCTGAGGAACACGTAACCACCCTGTACAAAGTCTAACCACCCCCGACAGCCATCCTGAGAGGAAGCCCAAGCTAGCGACGCAAAGAGGCCTCATGGAGAAAAAAAAACAGTGCCAGACAGAGCCTCAGCAGTCCCAGACCAAGCATCAAGCACGTACGTGAAAGAGCCACCTTGGACATCCCACCCCCAGCAAACCGCACGGAGGCCCCAGACACCTGGCACTAATAGATTTGTCACAGTGCTCTCCAGCTGAAGCCCCAAACGTCATGGAGAAGAGACAAGGCATTCCTGCTGTGCCCTGGAAGAATTCCTGACCCGGAGGATCATGAGAATTTAAAAAATGGTTGTGGATTTATGCCCTAAATTTTAGGGCAGTTTATTGTTGCAATAGATAAACACCAATCCGGTTGGTTATAACAGTGGGAATGCATTCAGCTACAAGCAACGGAAAATCCATCTGCAGTGGTAGAAACAAACAAACAGGGGACATTAGTCTTGCATAAGACTAGAGGAAGGTGGCTGCCCAAGGTCTGCATGAAATCAAGGCCAGCATGTTTATGGTTCTTCCAGCCTTTCCCTCAGCATGACAGGGTAGCTGCTGTAGCTCCAGATATCATGCCCTAATTCCAAGCAGGAAGAAGGTAAAGGAGGAAAGGACTGTACCAGCCACATTAAGTTCCCTTTATATCGGGAGAGCCAAGCTTTCCTAGAACCAGCAGCAGCAGACTCAGGTCAGCTTGGCTGTCTTTGGACTTGGGTTATATGGTCACTCCCAGGGGCAAAGGAGGCAGAAAGAGTGGGTAATGGAATTCTCATGAGTGGCTTAGACTAACTATGATCCATTTACACGCCACCCCAAACAAAATGAGGACTCACCTAAGCCAAAGAAGGGGGGAAGAAATTTCAGATGAGCACCCCACCAAGTTTGTCTTATCAGTGAACTCTTCTTTAATTGCTTTATGGAGGTTTAATTGGCATACAATAAACAATATGACATATTTAAAATGTATAATTTGATAAACTTTGACATATGTTTAAGCCATGAAACCATCACTGCAATCAACATAACAAACACATTCATCACCCCATCCTTGTGCCCCTTAATTCCTCCATCTTGCCCCTCCCTCATCCCATCCCCCAAAACTAGCGATGTGCTTTCTGTCACTGTAGAGCAGTTCACGTTTTCTACAGTTTCATATCAATGGAATCACACAGCATGTGCTTTTTTGTGTTCTTCTTTTGCTTAGCGTAATTTTTGGAAAGTCATCATGTCTTGTGCATATCAATTGTTCATTCCTTTATTGCTGACAGTATTTCACTGTATGGATATACCGCAGTTTGTTTATGCATGCACTTAGTAATAGACATTCACATTTTTGGTTATTACAAATAAAGCTGCTGTGAACGTACAAGTCTTTTTATGGACATGTTTTTCTTTTTGTTTTCATTTTTATTTATTTATTTTTTTTAGTTCAGCATATTATGAGGGTACAAATGTTTAGGTTACGTGTATTGCCCTTGCCCCACCCATGTCAGAGCTTCAAGCGTGTCCATCCCCCAGACGGTGCGCACCGCACCCATTAGGTGTGTGTACACCCATCCCCTCCTCCCCGCTCCCACCTGCCCGATGCCTGATGAGTGTTACTACTATATGTGCCCTTAAGTGTTGATCAGTTAATACAAATCTGATGGTGAATACATGTGGTGCTTGTTTTTCCATTCTTGTGATACTTCACTTAGTAGGATGGGCTCCAGCTCTATCCAGGATAATACAAGAGGTGCTAGATCACCATTGTTTTTTGTGGCTGAGTAGAGCTCCATGGTATCCATATACCACATTTTATTAATCCACTCATGTATTGATGGGCACTTGGGTTGTTTCCACATCTTTGCGATTCTGAATTGTGCTGATGTAAACATTCGAGTGCAGATGTCTTTTTTTATAGAATGTCTTTTGTTCTTTTGGGTAGATGCCCAGTAATGGGATTGCTGGATCAAATGGTAGTTCTACTTGTATCTCTTTGAGGTATCTCCATATTGCTTTCCACAGAGGTTGCACTAGTTTGCAGTCCCACCAACAGTGTATGCGTGTTCCTCTCTCTCTACATCCACGCCAACATTTATTGTTTCAGGACTTTTTGACAAAGGCCATTCTCACTGAGGATAAGTGATATCTCATTGTGGTTTTAATTTACATTTCCCTGATGATTAAAGATGTTGAGCATTTCTTCATATGTTTGTTAGCCATTAGTCTATCTTCTTTTGAAAAGTTTCTATTCATGTCCTTTGCCCACTTTTTGATAGGGTTGTTTGATTTTTTTCTTGCTGATTTTCCTGAGTTCTGCATAGATTCTAGTTATCAGCCCTTTATCAGATGTGTAACATGCGAATATTTTCTCCCATTCTGTAGGTCGTCTGTTTGCTCTCATAGTTTCCTTGGCTGTGCAGAAGCTTTTTCTTGGGAACTGATCAAATGGACATGTTTCTTGTTTCTTTTTTTATTTCAAAATATTAATTAAGGGGGTACAAGTGTTTTTGTTACATGGATATCTTGAATAATGCTTAAGTGAGGGCTTTTGGTGTGCCCATCACCAGAATAGTGTTCATTGTTCCCAACAGGTAAGTTTTTATCTGACACCCCCACTTATACCCTCCCCCTTTCTTGATTTCTAATGTCCTTTACATCTCTTTGTGCCCCCGCGTACCCATCATTTATCTCCCACTTACTAGTGAGAACGTGTAGTGTTTGTTTTCCATTCCTGAGATACTTCACTTAGGATAATGGTCTCCAGTTCCATCTAAGTTGCTGTAAACAACATTATTTCATTCCTTTTTATGGCTGAGTAGTACTCCATGGTATATATATACACACCACATTTTCTTTATCCACTCATGAATTGATGGGCACTTAGGTTGATTCCGCATCTTTGCAACTGTGAATTGTGCTGCGATACACATTTGAATGCAAGTGTCTTTTTGATAAAATGGCTTCATTTCCTTTGGGTAGATACTGAGCAGTGGGATTGCTGGATGGAATGGTTAGGTCTACATTTATTTCTTTGAGGGATCTCCATACTGGTTTTTATAGAGGTTGTGCCAATTTGCAGTTCCACCAGCAGTGTATTAGTGTTCCTTTCTCTCTGCATCCATGACAGCATCTATTGTTTTTTTCACTTTTTAATGACAGCTATTCCAATAGCGGTAAGGTCAT
>RJWJ010045900.1:0-11570 GCA_004363605.1 Indri indri | reverse complement strand
AAAAAAAAAAAAACAAAAAAAAACCCAAAAACCAGAAAGCTATTCATGCAGCCCATTCTTTCTTTAATCAAAATAATAAAAGCCTTTAGATTGGCCCAGCTCTCAATTCTCATAGCCCATGTCTTTCATGGAGCCTAATCTTTTATGGTCATAAGAAGCTTTTCGTATTAATAGATTGGAGATCGGGTAATAAAATACTCTCTTTAAGGTAACTGCTCTTAGTTCACTTTGAGATCTATGTAAATCATATCTGTCTATGGATTTATGGAGACTATACCACCACAGAGTCTTAGTACTTTAGCACAAGTGATATTTTAGAAATATTTATCCTTTGTTTGGGTTATGAAAGTTTAATCTTAGGTCACAATGGGGTCTCATTATTGACAGTCTAAGCAGTAGTTTCAACACAGCTAAAAAGGAAAAAAGCCAAATTCTAGTAATATTGACTGTAAGTTAGGAACAATTGCAGTTGATTGTTTGTTATGTTTAATTGTCCTTTCTAGTGATGATTTGTATTAATATATTTAGTTTATATAGCTTAGTCTCCAATATTGTCTTGATAGTCACATCTCCATTAACAGAAAAGGCAGCATTGACTACCCCACTTTACGGTAGAGGAGTTGAAAGGCTTTTGGGGTCAAGATGACAGACTTGTTCTATTTGATGGCTCTCATTTTTTTTCTGTTTTTAAAATGTTTTAAATTGAAAAACAAAAATTATATATATTTATAATTTATAGCATCATACTTTGAAATATGTATACATTGTGTAATGGCTAAATTGAGCTAATTAATACAGGTTGAGTATGCCTTATCTGAAATGCTTGGGACTAGAAGTGTTTTAAGTTTCAGATTTTTTTTTTTTTTGGACTATAACCAGATGAGCATCCCAAATCCAAAAATCAAAATCTGAAATGCTCCAATGAACATATCCTTTGGATGTCATGTCTTGTTGGTGTTCAACAAGTTTTGGATTTTTGAGCATTTTGGATATTGGATTTTCAGATTTAGGATATTCAGCCTGTATATGCATTACCTCACATACTTATATTTTTTTGTGTTGGGAATGCTTAAAACATACTCCTAGTGATTTCCAAGAATACAAGACATTGTTATTAACTATAGTCACCATGTTGAACAATAGATCTTTGGAACTTATTCTTCCAATTGAACTGAAGTTTTGTGTTCTTTGACCAACATCTCCTGACCCACTCCCACCCCTCCCCCAGCCTCTGCTAACTATTTGTCTTTCTTTGCCTGGCATATTTCACTCAACATAATCTCCTCCATTTCATCCATGTTGTTGCAAATGGCAGGTTGCCCATTTTTTTCATGGCTGAATAGTATTTCATTGTGCATGTATACCACATTTTCCTTATTTATCCACTGATGGACACTTAGGTTGATTCGATATCTTGACTGTTATGAATAATGCTGCTTGGGAGAGCACATATCTCTTTTGCATATTGATTTCATTTCTTTTGGATATATATCTGGTAATGGAATTGTTGGATCATATGATAGTTCTATTTTTAATTTTTAAGGAATCCCCATACTGTTTTCCATAATGGCTATACAAATTTACATTCCCACTGACAGTATACAAAGGTTCCCTTTTCTCTTATGTCTTTTGGATAATAGCCATTCTAACAGGTATGAAGTGATATCTCATTGTGGTTTTAATTTGCATTCCTCTAATAATTAATGATGTTGAACATTTTTTCCATATACCTGTTGGCCATTTGTATGTCTTCTTTTGAGAAATGTCTATTCAGATTTTTTGCCTACTTTTTAAGTAGGTTATTTTCTTACTATTGACGTGAATCCTTATATATTTTAGATATTAACCCCTTATCACATGTATAGTTTGCAAGTATTTTCTTCTATTCTGTAGGTTATCTCTTCATTCTCTTGCCTGTTTCCTTAGCTGTGCAGAAGCTTTTTAGTTTGCTGTAATCCCACCTATTTTCACTTTTGTTGCCTGTGTTTTAGGGGTGATAACCAAAAAGTCATTGCCCAGACTAAGGTCACGGAGCTTTTCCCATACATTTTCTTTTAGTAATTTTACTGCTTCAGGTCATAGATTTATATCTTCAATCCACTTTGAGTTGATTTTTGTATATGGTATGAGATAAGGGTCTAATTTCATTCTTCTGCATGTGAATATTCAGTTTCCTTCACGCCATTTATTGAAGAGACTGTCCTTTCCTCATTGTGTGTTATTGGCACCTTTGTTGAAAATCAATTGACTGGGTTTATTTGGGGGATTTCTATTCTATTCCATTAATCTATGCGTCTTGATTGTTCTCAAATTTTGTGAGGCAGAGGATCCCACAGGCCACACTCTCCTCAGCCTAGTATAGCCAGAATTAACAGGGTGTTACAGAACGTGATGCAACAGCAAGGAAATAGTAATGTTATTTTAACTTAAAAAGGCAATCCAAGAAATTGAAGCTGGTGAAATAGTGCCATTTATAGATATGGATACTAGAGGAGACAAAGGTCTGGGACGCTGGAAGATTCCAGTCCATTCTCTGGAATTGTTGCCTTTAGAAGACAGAAGGAAGTCAGGCAAGTGGGAGGTAAGAACCTAAATGTTCTGTATCACTCCCATCTGTCCACAAATAATCAGATTATTTTCTTTTTCATTGGCAATCATATATTTTGTCAACTAGTAAAAAATAGTACTCTGCAAAGATGAAACTTGACCTCATAAAGATTCTTCACAGGTATCATGTTGGAAAAGGATGTGTTCCTGCCTGTGGGTTAAGAATTTTGCCTTGGTTTATTCACTCTTGGGTTAGATTATGCCCAGTTCTGACCCCTTGGAGGAAGATCCTGTGTTGTTTCTCAAAGTCAGCTCACTCAGCTTTCTGGTGGACAGCTAATTCCATGAAAGAGACTTGTCTTTGTGATTAAGCAGTGGGAGAGGAATATGTGGCAAGGAGGATTACTACTACTCACGTACTACTGTTATTAGTAATATTAATTTTAGGAAAGGGAGCATCCTTGTCAAACTTGTTCTGCCCTGTTTTTGTATTTTAGTTATTGGTCAGATAAGTAGACACGTGTGCCCAGGCATGCTTTAATCACTGGAAGGACATAAAGGCTTAAGCTCCCCAATGGGTTTCTCCCATTGTCATTTCATTAAACATACTAGGCATTACCTACATGACACACACAATAAAATTCAAATCAAACAATGAAAGAGATAGGATTCACCTCTTTTATGCCTCCTTTTGGGCTTAATTCTCAGAACTATAGCAAGTCTGAAAAGAAGATTGGGTTTTTGAGTTCTAGACATCCTACTTCTAAACTCTCCACTTAAAGCTAGCACATTCCCCTGACCTTGAAAAGGCGAATAGGTACACAACACTGAGATTAAATAAGGCACCACAGAAGAATGCCTACAGGAGAAGCAAGTAAGTGCAGTCTCCTCTGGTGAAGTGTGGCCAACTGAATTTCTAGTCCACCATCAGCTCCAAACTTTTCAGAGCTTTTGCTCAATTACACCACCCCACTATATCCTTGGCTGACTCTCATAATTGCCTCGTTCTTGCTGCTTTTCTATGTAATATGCATCTTTGGATTCACAGCCCAACTATCTCAGCCGGAGCTCTCCTGTAGTTTGTTTAGCAAACAAATGTAGTCATTGCCTCGTGGCCCATACAACATGGGTGATCTGGATGGGAATGAAATAAAGACTTGGCTCATCAGAGAGCAGCTTTGGCTTCACTCAGATGCCACCAATGTTGTCACCTCAAAACACTGACAATAGCCACTGATGAGTACATTTGAATCCATTCCCAAAGGCGCATTGCCTTCACACCACATAAATTAGAGCCATTTGTGTTCTTCTGCTAATGTGTTCTTTTTCTTTCCTTTTCTCTAGTGTGTGTTCAGATTCCCATAGTATTTTACCTTAATCTAAGACTTATATTAGATGTTTCTAGTCAGACTGTCAAATTCTTTGGGAACTCTCTTTGTAGCTCTAAATCTAGGATACTCAATAATTATTTATCAAATGAGTGAATATTTTCCAACACTTACTGGCAATCAAGAAATAATCATATTCATAAAACAGCATGAAAACATGATGGATTGACTTCAATTGGTGGGAATAAAATATAAACTATGTAACTGAAAGAGCACCATATAAGACTAGCACTGACAACATTTTGTTTTATTTTAGTTTTGGGGCTCCCTGATGCAAAACATTCCTTGTGAAAGGAGAAGACTGGAATCCAATTAGTAGATTGGGATTGATGAGTTAGTTAAGGGCTTTAGCATCCTACTGTGAGCTGTGTTTTTTTTTCCTCTAGAACCTGTGGGCATTTCTGATTAAAGAGGATGGCTGGAAGCTGCCATGTTTGAAGGGCTAGAGAAAGAGCCTGGGTTTCCTGTCTCAAATGATCCACACAAAACCAGAAACACTGCCTGATGGGGAGAGGGATTGGGGGCGGGGGGCAGAGAAAGGACACCATTATTCTTTGTCTCTTCTTTTTCCTGGGGGAAATACTGGCACCTAAATATTCAACAGTAGGAAGACATTTGGAAAGTGGCCTTGCCAAAGGATCTGTAGTAATCGGGAGTCATAAATCAGATATGAGAGGGACAGACCATATGGTGGGGAAAGAAAGTGACGATACAATTCTTTCAGCTGTAGCTATTCACACGCACTCTCCTACCCAGTCGAGTGAGGGGGGGTCCCATTCCGCTGTTTCCTACGCCCACACTGAAACTGCAGGAATGTCAGCTGAAATACCTTGTTCTTTTCTACATGTTTCTGCACCAGCAAGATGTCAGTGACCTGGAGGGGGATTCAAGTGAGAGCCAGAGAAATGATTAAAGAGCTGGGGATTCTGATGATCCAGTGGGTGTTTCCTCCCTGCACCATTAGAGCTGACTTATGAGAAGACAGTCAAATAACTAGCTATGTGGTGTTTGGCCCAGGGCAGACAAGAAGGTATGGGGTAACTTGTCTCCAATTCAGTTGCCAACAGCCAATAAATTATTGTGTCTTTTCCTCTCCAAGTGGACTGTCAGTATGTATTTTTTAAAAGTTTTATTGAGAATAGTTACCTCAAATTTATTTGCACTCATTTCCCCGAGAGTCTGAGTAATCACAGACTCTCATTTGCTGTAGGCCTCCATGAGTTTCAAAACAGCTCCCCGCCACTCCACACAACTCTGCTTGCCCAGGGAAACTGCTTCCCCTCTTTTTCCCCAACTTGCCTGGAGATCAAGAGGGTGAGATTGAAACCCCTTTCGTTGGCGACACGTCACCTCCCATGCATGTTTCTGGCTCCCCTTTTGGGTGTGTGAGTAAAACCATTTTATTAAACCATTTGTCAGGGGACAGATGGGAAATCTGTCTTTCCCATTAGTCAGCAGAAAGTGCCCCCAGCAGCTGTGGAGGGAATTGGTCAAGCTGTTGCTACCAACCAGAGCGGAGTTGAGAAGGAGGCTGAGTTTGTGCTCAGTTGTTGCAAGGTCCCAGGCAGACCCCAGGAGACCTTGAGCCAACGAGGCCCTGTTTTTATTGGCCACTCCTGTGTTCAGCCAAGATCCTTCACTCTGAGCTTCAGGGCCAGCATGGGTTGTGGAGCTGTGTGTCCAGCCAGGGAAGGGGTCAGGGGCCACCAGCATTGGGAGGCATTAGTACCTTGCCCTTAACACTCCATATCCATGTTTAATTAATTTCCTAACTTTGTTGGGGAAAAGATGAAATAAATAAGGCCAAGTGACCACTCCATAATTTGTTTCTGAAGCTTGGCCGGACATAAAAGTCTACCTTCCAAAACCACACAGTATAATTTATTTTATGATTCCCTCTCGGCACCGGGTCTGGGCTAACCTTGAGTTTAGAGGCTCTGCCTTCGCTTCCTGGTGCTGGTGGTCACAGTGTGTCCTTTCTTGGCAGTGGCCATGGGCCCAGCAAAACAGACCTCTGAAAGGCGAGCGGATTAATCATTCTGAAGGCATGCTTGCCTCAACAGTTCCCCTGCAGGATGTCTGAGAACCAGAGAAGGGGGGACTGTTGTAGCTCACAAGTGGCAGAGGGAGATATCTGAAGACCCACAAAAAGAAGGGGGAAAGGGGGTGTACGACAACAGCAAAAAAGAATGAAAGCTTTTAAATTGTACCTGCTGGAGTTTTCACTAAACCAAAAAGTATTGCCCCAAAATATATTGCCACTCCTAGACCAGAAACTGTGATGAGTCCAACCTTTTTATTACAATCAGGTTTTCTCTAAATATATTATGTCCTGCAGGTCAGAATGATTTACTTCTCTATTTTGGGACATCTGAGTTCTATTCTACTGTTGCCAGTATGTTTTCAGCTGTGCCAGAACTGAGCAGGTCTGCGGCTCCTTTGTAACATCAAAACGGAGACATTTATCATTGAGATTTATCATGGGACAGCCTGCCAGATGGTTTGGGTATTTTAAAGGTGAACTGTTTGGGCCTTGATTAGCTCATGTGGACTTCTAGCTAAAGACAACTCTATCAGCTGCTCAGTGGAAAGACACTGAATTCCTCCTCCCCCCAAACCCCTCTCTCTGTTCTTCTAGTAATGCAGAAAATATTAATGTAATGGCAGATGTGGCATAGATTGTCATTTCAGGAAGAAAACCAAGCCATAACCAATTCCACTGATTGCATTCTAATTATAATGTGACCTCCTGTTGCTTTGCATAGAGGCAGTATTCATTTCAGTACACCACTGTAAAACTTGCCTAGTCAACGACCCTCAAAGGGGCAATTGTAAGATTTAAGCTTGGATTTTTTTGCTCATACCAAAGGCCTTTATTCTGCCAAGCCTCTGCTGATTGGGCCAGAAAGAATGCATTTGATTATGTACACTAAACTTATTGGGAACAGAACCTTTGTGCTTTGAAATGCTTTTCATTCAAATTACATTCAGACATTCAATCAACATTGATTATGATATGGATTGGCAATGGGGAATGCCTTGGGTTTTTCGTCTGGCTTGAAAGTTTGCTCAGCTCCACATGAGATAACTGCAACCAGGAAGCCAGCTAAGTTTCCTTAATCTTAAGCTTGAGTTTCCTACAAGAGGACAGTTTCTCTGGGGAGATCACGGGTTCCTGATTCCCACCTGATTCAGTATCCCAAGATCACTTCTTTACTTGGAAAATGTGGGTCTTTGGGGCTTCCAAATTTAACTAACTTGTGAGAGCTCTGGGATGTGTGTACACATTTGTGTTTATGTTAAATAAAGCGGGTCCTTGACATTGTGCATGAAAAGCTAGGAGAATCCATCTTAGATTCCAGGTCTGGGATTTTGTATTGTGAAAGGAAGTGAGCACCGATTCTGGTCATAGATGCTATCAGTGTGATTTAGGGCAAAGCTCAATTTTCTCATTTGCAGAATGAAATAAAAGGTGGTCCCCAGGTTCAATGTGTAATATAGTTGGTTTGAAAATACTGAGATGCAATATAAAATTAAAGTAGTATTATTATTTACAAGTCATTTTATGTATGTGTGTTTTTAGGGGTCTTTGCCTACACCTAGACCTCTCTGTGTCTCTAAAAAAGTACTAGTGAGATCAGTGTTCCAAGTAGTTGGCTCTTGGCAGACATCACAGACATACTAAAGTTTTTGTTTTGACTCGAAGGTCTTCTTCCGGCCCTTCCAAATAACTTTTGCCTGGACTTCAGGCTAGAATTCCCAGAAGAAGAGGGAAGTTGCCAGGGCTGCTTCTTTCCAAACTGATAAAATAGCTGAAGATAGCCACATTTTATTCATCTAGTCACATGCCATCAGCTGTCCCCTGTGTGCAGATGACTCTCAGATACAAATTTCTAGCCTCACAAGCTTTGCTGAAATTCAGCATTGCCGAGTATATGGTCACCTTGAATAGTATTCTAGGATCTCCAATTCAACATGTTCTCTTTTTTCCACCAAAACAACTGCAACCAGCCTTTCCTCTATTTATTCTTTCTCCTCTAATTCCAGTTACTTGAGTTTGAAACCTTGGGATCTTCTTTTACTTTATTCCTCTCTGTTATCTCTCACATAGAACTAGCTGTCAAGTGCTGTGAAATCCACCATGGAGAATGCCCTTGAAAACATCCATTCTTCCTAAAGTTACTCCTGCTTTATTGTGTCAATCATTTCCTTCCTGGCCTATGTGACAGCCTCTTTAATGGTTTCTCCATCTTTGGCCCCTTCACCAATCCAATCTGTCCTACCCTAGTGTGGCAGACAACCTCTAAGAGGGCCCTCATGGTTCCTATTTCCCGGTATTCTCCCTCTTGTAAAATCCCCTCCCCTTATGTGTGGATGGGAAGTGTGACTTGCTTGTGACCAGTAGTTTATGCAAAGGTAGTGGGATGTCACTTCTGTGATGAGGTTACATACAATTATGTCTTCTGCCTTACTGGCAGACTTTCTCCCTGCTGGCTTTGACGAGGCAAGATGCCATGTTGAAGAGGTCCACGGGGCAAGCAACAGAGAGTAGTCTCTGGCCCATAGCCAGTGAGGAACTATGGCTCTGTGACTAACAGCCCACAAGAAACTGAATCCTGTCAACGATCTCTGGAGCTTGGAAACTTTCCCAGTCGGGCCTCAGATGAGACCCCAGCCCTGGCCTATACCTTGATAGCAGCCTTGTGAGCTATCCGAGGCAGAGAACCCAGCTGAGCATTACTCAGATTCCTCATCCACAGAAATGGTGAGACAAATATGTATTGTTTTAAGCTGTTAAATGTATGATAATTTATTACATAGTAATAGGTAATTATACTCTAAGGCACCCAGATTACTACCTGACAATGTCGATCCTTTGCTCAGAAATACTCAGTGGCTTCGATTGTCTGTGTTTGGACTTGAACTGCCTGTCCAAGCTGTTCTTCTTCTTGAGCACCATTACCTCTGTACTGTTCGTATTTCTGGCTCTCTGCCTTTTACTCTTTGCCAACATTGTTACCATTTCCTGAATTTTCTTTATGACTAAACCCCATATCTTTTTTAAAGGCCCACTTAAATGTCACTTCTTTCATAAAACCCTTTGTGATACCTGCAGTCATATAGATCTCTGAGCTGCATGGTTCTGTACCATAGGTCCCTTTTCATTTTTTTTTTTTTTTTAAGAGATAGGGTCTTACTCTGTTGCCTAGGCTAGAGTACAGTGGCATTGTTAGAGCTCACTGCAGCCTCAAATTCCTGGGCTCAAACAGTCCTCCCACCTTGGCCTCCCAAAGTGCAGGGATTACAAATGTGAGCCACTGTGCCAGACCCCTTTTTATTTTTAACCTTACAGAGGAGTTGGAGGACATTGCTGTATCTATATGCTACAGGTTGAGTAGCCCTTATCCAAAATGCTTGGGACCAGAAGTTTTTCCAATTTCAGACTTTTTTAGATTTTGTAATATTTGCATTATATGCATACCAGTGGAGCACCCCTAATCTGATAACCAAAATCCGAAATGCTCCAGTGAGCATTCCTTTGAGTGTTATGTTGGCACTTAAAAGGTTTTGGATTTCGGAGCATTTCAGATTTTGTATTTTCAGACTAGGGATGCTCAACCTGTACTAAGTTGTAGATTTTTTTGAAGAAGGAGGCTGTTCCTGATTCATCTTTCCATGCCCTCAGACATATATGTATAATGATTTATAGATGGTATGCTCTCAAGGAAGAGTTACTCATTCATGAAAAGCAAGCCAGTTTGCTCACTAGATAAAGGCAGTTTGTGGAATTATTGGTTTATTTGCTTGCCCATTCTTTCATTCATTCTTTCACTCCCTCCCACATACCAGGCATTGTCCTAGGGACTGGAACAGGCCTGGATTCATGGGCACTGAATGGGGCCCTGCTCTTGGGGTTTAGTGTTCTGCAGTCACCATCTTGAGATTCTTAATAATTTTATATTTGGATATGTACTTTCTAAGTGAAGTCCTCTAAGATAGTGCTAAGTATGTGCTGAGGGGTCAAAGATTTCTCCTCTGCCTCCTTCCTTTCCGGCATGGGTTCTAAACCATCTGCTCCCCTTAGCTTCCAGCACTGACAGGGGCCTGGGCTGTACAGGGAGTGTGGGCTGGGTGCACCCTGGGCACCCGCGAGGATCTGTACTTGCTACACAGTCTGGACATCATATTAAAGAAATAAGAAATACCATGAGCGGTTGAGACAGATCACAGCAGAAAATAAAAAGAGCTTTCCTCTTGCTTTTTGAACAGGGAGCCCTGCATTTTCATTTGAACTAGACCCTGAAAATTGTATAGCTGGCCCTGACTATGGGTGTAGTAGAAAACCAGATAGGCAGGGATACAGCTCTAGCTAGAGGGACAGCAAACAATGGAACAATGAACAAGCAAGATGATTTCAGAAAGTCAGCAGTGCTATGACAAGAATAAGGTGAGGTGATGTGCGGGTGAGTGACGGAGTGTGGTTGGGAGCATATTACCTTACAGGGACCCTCTCTGAGAAGGTGGCATTTGAGTAGACGTCTGCTGCGTATAAAGGGGCCAGGCCATGCCAAGACTATGGGGCAGTTTCCAGGCAGAGGAATGTGCTAGGTCAAAATCCTTGGGGCTGGAACATGGCTTAAAATGGCCAAGAGCTAGACAGAAAAAGCAGGTGCTAGAGGAGCCTAGCGACTATGGAGGAAGGGAGGCGTGTGTGTGTGTGTGTGTGCGTGTGTGTGTGTGTGTGTCACAAAGGTGGGATGTAGCCGATCCTTTAACAGCGCACTGGCCATGGTGAGGAGACAGCTTGCCTCTGAGCCTGCCCGGGTCTGTGGCCCTGTATCTTCTCACCTAAGGATCACAAAGGAGGGGTTTTACAACAACAGGCTATCCCTTCAGATTCTACCTTAATTTAGCTCCTTCTTCTGTATCAACACAGCTATTTGGCATTCTTTGAAGCAGAGAAATTTCACGCAAAGATATGTAATGCAGAAAGGGTACAAATAATCATAGGTGGGCCAAGGAATGGGTGGTTTCTAGGGAGAGCTTTGCAGATGGGATTTTTTCCTTTTCCACAGAAACTCAAGGACTATCAGATTTGTTCCAAAGGTCACAAAAATGGCTCTTCATGGCCCAAATCTGGGCCCTACAAGTGTTTTATGTGCTCTGTGCATTGCCCTTAGCCCAGCTGGAATCCCTTCAAGGCGCTGTGGTCCCCAGAGAGTTCTGTCTTCACCTCTTCTGTAGCCTCCTGCTCATATGTCTTCCCATCATGCCTGGACCCTTATTTGTAATTGTTTCTCATTAAAAAATAATATTCCTCTGTTGGATGTCGGGCAGGGAGGAGGGGGGAGGGGGAGGAGGGGACGGGTATATGCATACACAAAGAGTGCAATGCACACCATCCGAGAGATGGACATGCTTGAAACTCGGACTCAGCGGGGAGGGGCGGTAAGGGCAATATATGTAACCTAAACATCTGTACCCCCATAATATGCTGAAATAAAAAAAGTAATAATAATATTCCATTGTGTAGTGCAGCCCTAGAAATACTGACACGTAGCTGGACCATGAGGCCAAATACCCAGCAGAAGAATCAGGATCCCTGAGATATTTCCTCTTCTTCCTCTTTTCCAG
>RJWJ010045899.1:0-11565 GCA_004363605.1 Indri indri | reverse complement strand
ATTCCACTCTTATATGACTTTTCTCTCCTCCATTCTCATCCTCACGTTCTGATATCAATCTCATCCTTTAACCACAAATCAGATAGTTTCAGTGATTGGAGGTATTACAGGATTATTACTGATTTCATCATGTTTTGTCCATGAATTCATCTCACAATTTCATAATACATGGGGTTACAGAGCTGGTGTCATAGGAAGATTTGCGTGCCCTTCCCTTCCTTTCTAATAGAGCAAGCAAACAAAACAGTGTTTTTTTCCTAAGTGGTATTTTTTATAAGTGATTAATTTATAACTGAGCATTAAGTAAATCTTGAGCTCTTTTATAAAACTTAAATAGAAACTGGTTGTCCATAGGAAAAAATTTTAAAATTTCACCTCAGTTTACTATGACTCTCTGAGTCCCACCCAGCCACTTTGCAAACGCTGCTCTTCAGCTAAAGGGACGGTTCTCCTTTCGCCATACACACCGATTTCCAATATTGGGATTTTAGCGTAAGCTAATCCTGTGTTATTAGGAATATCTGAATTTACGTAAATGTTTTCTAACCTTTCTTCTCTGCTTGAATAGACAAGAACTGTGGTAGATGCAGTTATTTAGTTTAATCTAATTTGGCTCTGCTCAATATTTAAAATTCTGCGTAGACATCCCAGGAAACCTTTTCATAGCAAACCCAGAGGGGAACAATTTATAAGCAAGCTATAACATTTCTGTGCGACACTATTTGATTCATATCTATGTTTGGTTCCTTTTACTTCCTCCTGAGTTAGTTTCTCTCAGGTAATTTAATCCAATTCATATTCATGTTGTGTATTCAATATAAGCATTTCCATAATGCCCATCACCATATGTAACAGCTCTCCTGCTGTTTGATAAATGAGGTTTATAAAGCAGAACGTCCAAAAGCCTTAATTCCCAAAACTGGTGGTTGCTTCTAACCCTGGCAGAAGTAACGCTTTTGACTAGCTTCTCAGGTTGCTCTCGGGCATCTGAAGGATGCGATAACTCCGTCACGTTAATCAGCTCTTGCCAAAAAGCAAACTAGCCGAGCTGAAAGGAAATAGAAGAAATCTTGTAATGACTTCCTGTTATTGAAGTGCATGTTTCCATGGGCATAACTCTGATATCAAAGAAAGAAGGTGCCCCAGGAAGTGTTCAGATCTCAGCGTGCACTTGTTAGGGCCCCGTCTTTTCCTCATTAGGGGTGGCAGGTGGTCCAGGAGCCTGCACAGCCCTTTCTGATGATAATGATAATGGCAGTAATCGAACGCAGTGGGGTGTCGTGCCTTCTTTGATAGCTGGATAGGTGGCTTTCTGGTTCAGAGGTCTAAGGATCAGGAGCCACTGTCATTTAATATTAATAATTTTGTTTTCTGGGGTGGTTAATCAAAAGTTATTTTTGTCTGTTTATGGTACTCAGCTGAGTTTCTTTAAAGCTATTTGAGTGTTTTAGAAAATGTATACTTATTAATGAACACACTCATGAATGTGAGGTGTTACTTGTGAGTTTTAAAAATTCATGCTATTACTTCTAAGTAATTAGCACAGTGTTTTGCATCATGAAACAAGAATTTCAGTTCATTTGTTAATTGTAAAAGTGGTTAACTATACGTATTACAAGCTCTCTTCATCTCTGATGTGCTTAGCATTTTTAAGCTGATTAATCCTCATGATAGCTCTGTAAAGTAGGTCAGTATTATTGTCCAAGGTATATGTGAAGGAGAAAAGAAAAGGGAGTTGAATTTGTCTCCCTGAAACAGTACCCTGTTTGAGTACTGATAGATGGTTCGGTTTTAATAATCCTAGACTTCCGTCCATATGTTTTTTTAACCTCAGGCTGATTGGGAAGGCCTGATAGAATTTTATTCTCAGACTGTTTTTCTTGTTTGCATTTGATTTCCACTCAGTTCTTATGGAAGAAACAAAAAAGATATAAGTTTGGCTGCCAAGAAGCTTTTATTCTTTAATTTACTGGTTAAATACCAAATATGATCCAGGTACTTTGGTAAGAGGCACTAAGAAACAATTCCATTTTCATCTTTAAAATCATTAGACTACTGTTTGTCAGTGTTGGCCAAAAGAGCCACAAAATCTATAAATACGGAAATGAGGCTCTATTTCTAAGAAACGGTGCCACAACCTCTGGCTGAAATGGAAAAGCAAGCCCTTTGAGGGAGAGGTAAAGGGAACAGGAATTGATGCTGAGTGGGGTGGCCGAATATACACGTTTAATAAGCTACAGGAGGAGTCACGGATACGAAAGGAGAAACGTGCGCATGTGCAGTTGAGCTTCGTGCTCCTGCCTGGGTCCCATGTTCAAAAGATGGCAGGGTCAGCATAACCTGAGGGTGGGGTTTTCAGCCCTCTGACATCAAAAGGTGAAGCAGAGAACATGCAAACCCTCTGTGCACAGCCTCTGTGGACTGGTCAGAACCACTCTGTGGTTGGCGGTCTCTTATCAGGAAGAAACGCTGGTCCCTTGTGTCAAAACCGCAAAAAGGGAGCAAGCAGGAGGTTGGTTGAAATCAATGGTAGAGCAAGTGTTTTCCAAAGGACTGATGTCTGCTGAATCCTCAGGGAAGAAAGCCTAATGGCGGTTAGGGAGGGAGTGGGTATGACGGTGATTGTCATGGCCGGGGACTCAGTGTTTTAAGATTTCCTTGGGGTCCCTTAGCCAAGAGGGGGTCTGTTAAGTTGGTTGAGGGGCTCAGGATTTTATTTTTATTTCTCATCAGCCTGCTCTTTTATGCTCTTTTGAATACCAATAATCGGTGGGAAGTACACATCATAATTCATATTTGAGACTGATACATTTTGCCTTGAAATTTGCCTCTTTTTCTTTATATCCTTGAATTATTTACTTTTTTATCAGTCAGTCATTGATTCAGCAGACATTTACAGAGTGACTAGACTACTAGGTTGCTAGTATGTTCTAGATACTGTTAGAATGCAACTAATTTAGCACACATCTCACCCTTTGGGAGGTTATAGACTAGGTGAGAGAATAAGATACATCTGTGAAGGTTATATAATGCAGTTCACCACGCGTCAAGCAGACGATAACAGGTCCTACATGTGTCAAAATAAGCGTTGTCCTGCCATGATGAGACAGGTCAATTCAACAGTGTCGAATTCTGAATTCTAACAAATGTCCTCTTTTAGACCCATACACGTATAAAGTTCACATTTGTCTTAGTTTTATGAGCTTGTGGGAGGAGGCAGCTTTAGCATTTCAGAGAAGGGGCAGCTTTGGTGATGGTTTCAGGCTCCAGGATCTTCCCCGATTTTAGTAAGTCCTCCCTTTAATTCTGAATTTTTGTGTTGCAATAGCTATTTTGTAGTTTGGCGATTTTGATGATCTCTTGCCTAGGGTGATGATCTGTGATCCCTATAGAGGTGAGTAGATAGAATGTTTCTTAATTTTATCAGTCTAGATAGGGTACATTTAATCAGCTGACATTTTACAGCTCTTCAAGAACTACTGGAATTCTTTGTAAGCCTTTCTGAGTGAATGCCCTTTGATAGCATGTAATGTTGATATCTTTGATAACTCTCTGACAGACATACTGTCTCATCCTTGCATACTAGGAATCATTTTTTCACTTATTAAAATTTCTGTTATAATTATTAAATGACTTACAGCAACTGAAATGATTGAATAATTTTAATTTAGAGTATTAACTAATTAGTAATTAGCTAATTACATATTACAATGAATAAGAGCATGGTCTAGCTGTCTGACTCTGGGAAAGTTGCTTAACCTCTGTGTCTCAGTTTCCTTACTTGTAAAATGTGGATAATAAGAATATCTACCAAGTTTGTGAAGATTTAATAAGTTGTATGTCAGGTATTTGGAATAATGCCTGGCTTATGATAAGCCGTCAATTAGTGCCAGCTATTATTATTATTTGTTATAGTAGTAGTAATTTGTGTTAACACCTTCCATTACAATTTTTTTGTCCTTCTCTTCCAGCATATTAACAAATTAATAAATCATTACAAATATACACATACATAGATAATCGTGTTGACCATTTTTATAGGTTTCCTTAACCCTGTAGGATCTGATGAATGGGATGGACATTCAGGGAGGGAGATGTTGTAAGCTAGCGTTGTTAAGGGAGAGTTTATGCATTGTGTTCATTTTTATTTTGAGTTTTAAAGGACGTCTGTTTATTTTCAATTTTTTGGTATCCTTATTGTTTCCAAGAAAAGTACCTTGCATATGTTGGATACTCTGTAAAAACTGATTATACGCACATGGATATGCACACATATATCTTTACACCATCATTAGCATTGCCTCCAGCATTCTCGTCCAAAATCGCAAACATAAGGGAATCAAATTAGGCCGCTATGGACGTTATGGCACACCATGAACTACTTCATGTTGCTCCTGGAAGTCTTGAAGTGGTTTGGCAGCAGTTAGCCAGGTAGTATGATCTTCCCGTAGGTTCAGAAAATGCGGTGCAATCCACTGACTCTGAGCCCAGCTAAATGCTGTGGGCAGTTGTTTTAGGCTTCCAGTTAGCTCTGATGGGGTGAATCTTTGGACAGAGATGTAAATGACTTGAAAGAATGTACACGGTTTTCCTTTCTGCATCCTGCAATTGCCGAAGGAGAGATCACTCTGGAGTCTGAACCTGTCTGATCCCTGTTTTTCTGTTTTGTTTTTTTAATTGGGCATGTATCAGTCAGGATGCTTTCAGCTTCAAGTAACAGAATACTTAGCTAACTATGTCATGAACAATGAATAAAATTTATTACCTCACATAAGAAAAGGTATTTTTAGGATTGGTTAAATCAGTAGTACAGTGACACTATTAAGCACCCCAGCTGTTTCCCATCTTTCTGTTCTGGGAATGGAATTTTGTTGTGATGCAGAGATTTACCCACCAATTTTCTAGCCACTGGTGTGGTTGTAAGATTTTCTGGCCTCCTTTAAAGCTGCATTTCCTCCCCAAGTGTTTTACCAGCAAGGGTCAGCCCTACCAGTATGCCATGTTTCTTGGGTGCCAGAATTGGCCTGTTATGTTGAAAGTTTTATTGTTTTCTCCCCTGTGATATTTTTGTCCTCCGATACTGTTAGCTATTGAAATGAAAACATTTTCAATGAACTCACAGACTTTCAAAAGGAATATTATTTACCTTATTAAAATTTGGGGCTGTGGTGGCATGTGACTGTAATCCCAGCACTTTGGGAAGCTGAGGCAGGAGAATCTCTTGAGGCCAGGAGTTTAAGGGCAGCCTAGGTAACATAGCGAGACCCCACCTCTTAAAAAAAAATTGGGGAGTGTCTGAGAACTTTTCTCAAAGGCTAGTCATGACAGCATCTCAGTCTGTTAACTCTTTTTGGGAGTTCATACTGCTACGAAGAGTTTATAAGGCTCTCTTTTTCCTTTTTTCAAAGTTATCCTTATGAGAACTTGCAAAGAGCCCTTAACAAATAAAAAAACTTTCTTTCCATTTCAGATAGATTTGTGACAGTGTACTTTATCATGTGAAAGAAATCTCTTACTGGTTTAGCATTGGCCTCTTGCTACTTAAACTGTACTAATCATGGTGAGATTATTAGACTGTGCTGATTGAGAGAGCAAATTCTACGTTCTGCCTATATACAGAGGCTCTCTGGGCACAGTCAAAAGGGGGGTGCAGAAAAGTGGGGACCATTATGCCTTTAGGCAGCAAGTCCCCTGGTTTCCCCCAAGGAGGTGGAAGCAGCAGGTGAGCAGTGACCGCTGGGTCTCCTCAAGGACTAGCTGGAAGCAGGAATGTTGCGGACAAGTTGGAGAGAAAGGGAAGTTAGGAGAAATGGAGATAGCAGTCGCGCCGAGCTCACCAGGAGGCACAAGTTAAATTCTCCTTTCCCTTCAGATGAGCAAAGAAGGCTGAACTAGTTATGGAGTGTTTTTATTTACTTCACGGTGGCACGTGACAGGGATACCTCAAGCCAGATAAGCCATGAACGAGAGGCTGGAAGTTTTGCAGTGTCTTTATGAGGGCCAGCCCACGCTCTACCGTCTTTCTGTTCTTCTTTCTTCCGAAGCTGAAAAGCATCAGCGAATGCCCTCAGTATTTGCACTGTGGGGACACCCGTGGCGAACGGCATGTAGTCCTTCTGGCTGTCACATGCTCTCCCATTGGGCACTGAGGGCATGATTCACATCGGCTAGCTGGCCACCTGTCTTTCTTCCCCACCGTTCTAATTTATCGTAAGCCCCTGCTACCCTCTCAGAGGGGGGATTCATCTTTAGTTGAGGATTTGTAAATAGCTGTTTTTTCTATTTGTGAACTATCAAAATGTGATGGGGATAGGCCAGTGTCTGGAAGGCAGTGAAGGTTCTCTCCTCTCCTCTCCTTCCACACCCCTCCCCGCCACACACACATATCACCTGACACAGGCTGAACGGAGCGAGGGTGCCAGTACATTCCACCCAAGGTTGGCAGGGCCCCCCGTACCTACGAAATTTCTTTTCCTCAGCATTTTATGAACTCAAGGAAAAAAACCCAGCAAAGTCTTACTCTGTCTACTCACTGCCATCCCTTTGTTATGTTACTTTATGAATTTCCACTTAACAGCCTTGGTTTAGAAATTTTGGGTAAGAAAATAGCTAACATTATTTCCAAGTTTGTTCAGTTTAGATGAACTGTCAGCTTTGGCAGGTCACAGAGGTGTCTGGAGACCTCCTTAGCCTGAACCCTGTGTGTCCAGCCACGGGAACTGTAGTGCATGGAACCAACCAGCAAAGCTTTGTGAGAGGAAAGGCTGGCTTAACGCTTTTCTGTTTTCAGTTTGTCTGCGCTGTGTGCCTTCCTCCGGCTGCTCAACATGCCAAGGGTACAGCCACAGGTCAAGAAGAAGCCATGTCATGGTCTGCTTTCTTTTTTGTTGTTGCTCCCTTTCCCTTAATGCATTCTCGACTCTGAATTTTGTATGTCACTGCTCTTTGTCATTTGCATATTTATATAAAGTACAAGGGCATTTTGACTTTCTTTAGTCGGGCTTTTATGCAAAATTTATTTTTGGTCAAGACTGCATGGCTGCACAGGTCGGTCAGGCATGCAACAACAGGACATTTCAGTGGGAAAGGGTGGTTTACTTAATAAATGCTGTTGGTGTAATTCTCTGTTCACCTGGCATACAGAGCTAGACTCCTTTGCTCACTCCATAGCCTAAAGTAAATTTTAGATGTATGCAAGACATCAATGTGAAAAATAAAGCTACAAAAATAATAGGAAAAAAGGGGAATGTGCTTAGTTCTTTGAGCATTCTAACGTGTGACAGGTGGTCCAGAAGCTATAAAAGAAATGATTGGAAGGTTTGCAGGAAAATTAAAAAATTTTGTATGGCATAAGGCATCCATAAACAATAAAAGTTTCATATTTCTAAATACTGTAGCACCTTTAATTTGATAAGAAAAAGATAAGCAATCCTGTAATAAAATGCACATTTTACAGAGGAGTGCTTGTGAATGGCCAATGAATTTATGCAAATATGTTCAGGGAAATGAAACCACTTTTTCATCATCCATTTGATTGGCAAAAAATTTAAGAGTGTTACCTAGTGCTCACTTGTGTAGCAAAATGGACACTGTCATATGCTGATTGAGGAAGTGTGAGCTGCTCCAATCTTTTTGTAAGTCAGCTGGCTGAATTTAGTAAATTTTAAAATGTTCATACCTTTTGAATGAGCAGTTCCATTTTTGGGAAGCATAAGCAAGTAAAAATGTTAGTATATAACATAAGGAAATATTCATAAGTATGCTCGTCGCAGCAGTGTTGTTAATGGCAAAATGATGGAAACGGCCTACTCGTTCTCCAGGGAATAGATTGAATAAATTTAATTGAAGGTCACAAGATAAAGCTTTAAGTACCATCTTTATTCTATTGACTCGCAAATTATTTCCAGCCTCAACTCCACTGAATTTCAGACTTGATGTCCACTTAAAATCTCCACTTGCTTTTGTAATTGTCATCTTAAACTTAGCATAACCAAAGCCAAACTGATTGTCTCCCTTAAACCTGTTTCTCACCCTATTTTCTTCCTCTGTGTAAGTGGTGTTTCCATTCCTCAGGCCAGAAACCTCAGAGTCATCCCTGGTTTCTCCTGTCGTATCTTGTTTTCTCTTGTATTTCACATCTAATTCATCAAGAAGACCCCCCGTCTGCATAGGATCTGTCTTAAGAATATGTATCCAGATTCTGATACTTCTTCCTATCCCCTACCACCACGTTTCTGGTCCAACTTGCTGTCGTATCTCATCGAGGTCAGTGCAGTAGTCTCTAACTGTTCTGCCTGTTTCCACCCTCAACCCCTCTCCACACGGTCTTAGACATTCCTCTCCCCCAAATCTTCTCGTGGTTTCCCACATCATCTCTTACCGCTCTTGCCCTTGTGCAGTCTCCCCTCTGGCCTCGTTGGTCCCTCCTCAGAGCATTTCCGCTTGCTGTTCCGTAACCCGGGAACTGTCTTCCTCTGGTGTCTACATGGCTGATGCCTTTACTGCCTTCGGGTCTTTGCTCACATGTTGGCTTGTTGGAGACGCCTCCCTTGACTGCTCTGTGTGTTTTCAACCCTCCCCAGCGCCGTATCCCCCTTCCTTGCTTTGTCCCATAGTATGTATCCCTGTCAGCATACATGCAATCACGCACAGTCGGTATTTCTCTCCCTCCCTCCCTGCCCCCACCTGGTATTTGTTTAAGCTCCATAAGCACCAGAGCCTTGTTTTGTATCCCCAACTTCTAGAACATTGTGTGGCACACAGTAAGCACAGCTTTCGGTAAGTAGTTTTTGAATAAATGAATGATTATATTGTAAAAAATAAACAAAAAAACTTACTAATTAAGGAGTATAGAATCCCTTTTTTTCCCAAACAAAAGCACAAACTCTGTTTTTAAAAAAATACTTCCCTCTGAGTTTCCCTTTCTCTGTTATGTGGAATTTATTTCTAGATAGGCTCACACGGTTTCTGCTGTCAGGCATTTGCTTGGTGGCCTGTAATGATCTCCATGTCTTACACACGTGAAGCTGCTGAGAAAGAAAGGTCACCCCTGGAAACTGCCTGCATTCCTGCAGCACGTTCGCCTGGTTTGCTTTTTGATCTGAAGTATTTGTAAAATCAGTTGTAATTATGCTTGTTGGTGTTAGGGACCCAAATATGTTGCGTATCAATGATGTCCTGTAGTGTGTTAGTTTCCTTACCCAAACGTGTGAAGTTTCTTTTGTAACTTTAAAAACGTAATTGTTCTAAAATTAGAAGCAATATGGCTATATTTGCAGTAGATACCTGTGCTCGCATTGCCAGGACAGCGCGCTGACTCAAGTTTGGACCTGTCTCCCACTCTGAGACATCTTCCTTTTATGATAGTTTTATTGAGACATAATTTGCGTACCATAGAATTTACCGATTTAATTGTATACAGTTCATTGGCTTTTAGTATATTCACGGAGTTGTATGATCATTATCACAATCGATTTTAGAACATTTTCATCACCTCAAGAAGAAACCCTATGTCCTTTAGCAGTCACTCACCTTTTCCCTCAGCCCTGGGCAACCACTAATTTATTATACTTTCTGTCTTTATGGATTTTCCTATTTTAGACATTTCATGTAAATGGAATGATATAATATGTAGTCATCTGAGACTGGCTTCTTTTAGTTAGTATAACGTTTTCTAGGTTGATACAGGTTATATCAGTAATTAATGCCTTTTTATTGCTGAATACTATTCCATTGTATAGAATATTATTTTGTTTATACTTTTATCAATTGATGGACATTTGGGTGGTTTCTACTTTGTGACTGTTACGAATATGCCGCCATGAACATTTGTAGGTGGTTTTTTATGTGGATGCATATTTTTATTTCTCTTGGGCCTGGAAGTGGAATTGATGGGTTATATGGTAATTCTATGTTTAACCTTTTGAGGAACTTCCAGGTTGTTTTCCAATGTGGTTGAACCATTTTAAATTCTTGAGAACAATGTACGAGAGCTTGAGAGATCTTTTAAAAATGCAGATCTGTTCAAAAGAGTTCCTGTCTCATAGGGTTTTTGTGGGGATTAAGTGAGATAAACCATACAAAGCTCTTAAAACGGTGCCTGGTGCACAGAAAGCAGTCAGGAAGTGCTGGCTATTATTATTATTGATGTATGGGTGCTTCATGTGTATAACAAGTTTCTTATGGTGAAGCTCTGTGTTTCTTAACGTCAGAATCATCTTGGCAGCTTTCTCAAAATACAGATTTCTGATCTTCTCTAAATTTTCTGATTCAGGTGGCTGGGTTGGAGCCAGCCATGTTTGTTTAGAAAAAGTTTCCCAAGGGATTCTGATGCTCATTTTCTGTTATGAATCACTGCTTTAAAGACTCCAGTCTGAGGCTTAACTACTCTAGAAATCTGTTCTTAGGCCTGCTTAGGCTAGTTTGGTTACTCATTCTCTGTCCTCTCAAAATGTACTGTGTATAAGCCGGGTGTGGTGGCACACGCCTGTAATCACTCTGGGAGGCCGAGGCAAGAGGATCACTTAAGATCAGGAGTTCGAGACCAGCCTGAGCAAGAGCGAGACCCCATCTCTACTAAAAATAGAAAGAAATTAATCAGACAACTAAAAATAGCTGGGCATGGTGGCACATACCTGTAGTCCCAGCTACACGGAAGGCTGAGGCAGGAGGAGGATGGCTTGAGCCCAGGAGTTTGAGGTTGCTGTGAGCTAGGCTGATGCCATGGCACTCTCATCTGGGTGACAGAGCGAGACTCTGTTTCAAAAAAAAAAAAAAAGTTACTGTGTACAGTTTTGTCACTGGATTTACCTCATTATATAATGTAAGCTTTAAGTCTGTCTTCTGTTGTAGACTTGGAGTCGCTTTGGCTGGATGGATGGGTGAATAGCTCATTATCACTCACGGCACGTCTTGGCTATTACCTCTTCCAAGAAAGAAGCCTTTCCGTACTCTGTCTCCCACTCACTGGGTGCAGTGTCCCCCACGTGGGCTCCCGCTGGCGGCCTGCACGTCTCTTCCACTTCTTGACGTCAGTTCACATGCCTTGTTTGCCTCGTTAGTCAGAGGGAACTTGAGTGTAGAACCATATGTTATTTATCTTCTCACCCCTAGTAACTATAAAAAATCTTGTATATGATAAACTCACATTTTTTTGTTGTATGTGCCTTATTGTTTTAAAATCAACTTTATCGAGATAATTTACATACAGGAGGATTCATCAATTTTAAGTGTACAACTTAGTGAGTTTTGACAGTCTTTGAGAGTCAACTACTACCGCAATCATGAGAGATATGACATTTCATCATGACATTTCCATCACCCCAAAAACTTCTCTTATGTCCCCTTGTGGTCAATTCCATCTCCCTACTAACTGTTTTGTTCCCCTGTCTGTTTTTTGTCACTACAGTTTTAGCTTTTCTAGAATTTTATGTAAATGAATCATATATACTCTTTTGTGTCTGGCTTCTTAGAATAATACTTTTGAGATTGATCCACACTGTTGCATGGGTTGGTAGTTTGTTGTTTTTGTTGCTGAATACTATTCCCATTTTATGGATATATTGC
>RJWJ010045898.1:0-11817 GCA_004363605.1 Indri indri | reverse complement strand
AGTATTTGTCCTTTTATGTCTCTCTTGTTTCACTTAGCATAATGAATTTCGTTTCATTCATGTTGTACGTACCAGAGTTTCATTCCTTTTTAAGGCTGAGTAATTCCATTGTGTGTTCCAATGTATGTATATTCCACATTTCGTTTATCTGTTTGTTCATCCGTCAGTGGACATTTGGGTTGTTTCCATCATTTGGCTATTGTGAATAATGCTGCTGTAAACATGAGTGTACAAATATCTGTTTGAGTCCCTACTTTCAGTTCTTTTGGGTTATACCTGGAAGTGTAATTGCTGGGTCACATGATAATTCTGATTAATTTTTTGAGGAACTGCTGCCATATTGTCTTCCATAGCACCTATACTTCTATACAGTTCTGTATATATGATCTATTTGACCGTTAAAAATTAATTTTAAAAAGGCAAAGCCGCCTTCTTTTTCTTCTCAGAGATGATGTTCTTAAATTTGATATGTCTTTCTAGGTAATTTTTTATTTTTTTATATATATCTATGTGGAATATAATTTTGGTTTATTTTTCAACACAAATGGGATTATATTAGTCATATTATTTTGCATTTTTTGTACAATACTTTGTCTTGGAGATCTTTTCATGCCAGTGTATGCTGAAATACCCACATTTTAAAAAACTGATCCTTTAAGTTCTGTAGTTTGGATATGGCTTAATTTATCTACCATTATTTTCTTATTAATTGACATTTAAGTTTTACAAGTTTTTGTCATTAAAAGAAGTTGCAACAAACCTCCACTTGCGCATACATTTTTGACCACATTAATGAATGTTTGTGTTGGAAACATACCTGAAGATTACCTTACCCAGTCAAAGGGTTTGCACATTTTAAATTGATAAGCATCGCCAAATCCAGTATGTTTTTCAAATTTTCTTCTTCCTTATGGATTCTGCCTGAGCAATAGCAGAAACACTTGTATAAGATATGTAGATAAAATTGGAAGAAATGTAGACTCAAAGTAGAATTGCCTTTAATTTTTGAATTACGAGAAAAGCATTTCATGATATAGAACTGATTATGCAAAGTAAAATACATTAAATTTTTTAAAATTCCTTCTGTTGAAACCGATCTGCATTGGATCAGTAAACCAGAAAGATGTCAGACCTTCTTAAACCGAAGCCATGAAGTGGTGAATATTTTAGCCATTTTTAACCCACAGGACACTTGTTTTCCTTATTTCACAGACACCTTTGCATCTTGAAGAGTTTTCTAACTTACGTAATTTTGCAATGAGGTTTGGACTCGTTCCTTTTTTTTTTTTTTTTTTTTTAAAGTAGCATATTGCGTGAGAAACTGATATTTAAAACTTTAGTTTCTGGGTTGGGCAGGGTGGCTCATGCTCGTAATCCTAGCGCTCTGGGAGGCCAAGGTGGGAGGATCGCTTGAGCTCAGGAGTTCCAGACCAGTGTGAGCAAGAGGGAGACCCTGTCTCTACTAAAAATAGAAAAATTAGCTGGGTGTGGTGGCACACACCTGTAATTCCAGCAGTTGCAGATACTTGGGAGGCTGAGGCAGGAGGGAGGCTGAGGCAGGAGGATCACTGGAGCCCAGGAGTTTGAGGTTGCAGTGAGCTGTGATAATGCCACTGCGCTCTACCCAGGGCCGACAGAGCGAGAGTCTGTCTCAAAAAGAAAAAAATACCTTTAGTTTCTGTGGAAAGTTATGTAACCCTATGGTTTGATGGTAATATCCCCAATAACAGTAATAAAGTTTGACTGATAGAATTAATTTCAGCTTAAAAGATAAAAGAAAAAAGGTATTACAGGTAAATCTTGTTAAAAAATATAGACCTTGAGACTTTAGTGGGGGAAACACATAAGCAAAACATAAATTTGACTAGCCAACTGAGGAAAGAGCAATTAAGCTATTTCTAAAAAAAAAAAAAAAAAAAGAAAAAATCAGGTTGCATTCATCTTTCACACACTTTTGCTAGTAGCCATCATCATCTCTAAATGTTTTTCTAGTGTTAGGAAATGGTTTCCCAGCATAACTGGAAACCGGTAGTTTTTATTTATTCATTCATTTATGAATGAATGAATGACAGAGTCTCATTTTGTTGCCCGGGCTAGAGTGCCGTGGTGTCAGCCCAGCTCACAGCAACCTCAAACTCCTGGGCTCAAGCAATCCTTCTGCCTCAGCCTCCTGAGTACCTGGAACTACAAGTATGTGCCACCATGCCCGGCTAATTTTTCTATATATTTTTTAGTCATCCAGCTAATTTTCTTTCTACTTTTAGTAGAGACAGGGTCTCACTCTTGCTCAGGCTGGTCTGGAATTCTTGAGCTCAAACAATCCACCGCCTCGGCCTCCAAGAGTGCTAGGACTACAGGTGTGAGCCATCATGCCCAGCCAGATAGTTTTAATTTAAATTAGCCTTAAATATACATACACACTTGTTAAAAATAAAATTCAGACTCTGCATATCTTGTTTTAAGATATGGAGGGGGGAGGGGGAGGAGGGGACGGGTATATGCATACACAAAGAGTGCAATGTGCACCATCCGAGAGATGGACATGCTTGAAACTTGGATGGGGGGGCGGGGGGTAAGGGCAACATATGTAACCTAAACATCTGTACCCCCATAATATGCTGAAATAAAAAAAAATTAGTAATAATTTGCTTAGACACTGTGCATTTTCTTTTTTAATTTAAGAATAAAAATTTCTGTTTCTTCATATTTTTTATAAAGCAAGTAAGTAGTAAAATATAATATGACATAAGAATGGTTCCTCAAAATATGATTCATGTTCGCATTGTCTTTAGGGGGTGGGTGTGTGTGTGTGTGTGTGAGGTTTCCTTTCTTAGAGATTATGATCTTCCAACTTGTTCAGGTTTTTAAATGTCCTTTTATGAAACTATGATGATATTAGATGGTAGGATTTTTTCCCTGGTGTATGCAGTTTCTTTTGTTTTTGTTTTTTTCCTTATTTGGAGAAATAAAAAATTGTCAACCCCATGTCAGTCCCTTCCCACCAAAAATAAAAATAAAAATGCTGATCTGTGAAATTCAGAAGTCTGGGAACCGTTGTGATAAAGCCTTTTCCCAAAAGGCTAAGAGAACCCTGACATGCAGTGGTTTTTACACACCCCTCCTATTTTGTCAGAGTGAGGGCACGTAAAGGCAGAAAAATCCAAACATCTTAAAAATAGTAAGGGGAGGGGGGAGGGGGAGGAGGGGACGGGTATATGCATACACAAAGAGTGCAATGTGCACCATCCGAGAGATGGACATGCTTGAAACTTGGATGGGGGGGCGGGGGGTAAGGGCAACATATGTAACCTAAACATCTGTACCCCCATAATATGCTGAAATTAAAAAAAATTAGTAATAATTTGCTTAGACACTGTGCATTTTCTTTTTTAATTTAAGAATAAAAATTTCTGTTTCTTCATGCCCCATTTTTATCCTCCCTTGCCTAGCTTCATGTAAGTCTTTGGCCATCTAAACTCTGATTTTATTATTATTTTTTTATATGAAATTTCTGTTTGTTTCATCAGAATATCTGGGAATTAAGATTTGAGTTTTGTTATTGTCTCTAAAATGAATTCATAAACCTGTGCTTGCTTATTCATTCTGCAAGGTTTTGCCGAGTGCTTATGTTGTGTGTCAGGTAGTGGATGTAGAAAGTAGAATTATTTTCTATTGTGCCGTAATGGGAGGAGAGGACAAGGCAAGCAAACAACTGCAGAATAGTAATTGCTAATATGCAGGCAGGTGATATTATAAGTGAGTAGAGGCAGAGGTAAGGTGTGCTTTAACTGAGCATTTCTGTAACCTGGTGCAGTCAATTTTGAGTTAATTCAGGTTACCACTGTTACACTGTGATAATTTTGCAATTTTTTTTTTTTTGCTTTTGCGTTTTTCTTGCTTTTTCTGATAATTGTTTTTGAGAGGAAAAAAATACCACGGCACTTCCTAGCCTAGAAAAGTGTACCTTTTTCCTTCCTCTAACTCCCCTTCTGATTTATACTATATTTCACAATGAAAGCCTTCTGTTTAAAATTACTGTTCTATGTTAAATTATTATTATAATCAGAATTCTATACTTAGTGCATTATTACCATCTTTTCTTAAAAATCTAAAAATTCACAGCCTGAACAAGAGCGAGACCCCATCTCTATAAAAAATAGAAAAATTAGCTGGGCACAGTGATGTGTGCCTATAGTCCAGCTACTTGGGAGGCTGCGGCAAAAGGATCATTGAGCCCAGGAGTGTGAGGTTGCAGTGAGCTAGGCTGACGCCACTGCACTCTGTCTTGGGCAACAGAGCAAGACCCTGTCTCTAAATAGATAGATAGATAGATAGATAGATAGATAGATAGATAGATAGATAGATAGAATTAAAGTTCCATTATACTTTTTCTGTCAAATGAAACATTTTGCTGGACCTAGAATGTAGGATTCTCCATATGGAATTTTCAGAACCTAGAGTATCTTCATTGGTGATTGAAACCAGTACATTTTTCTTATACTTAGTAATAACAAATGCTTTGACTGTTATACATGGGTATGGAGAATCGCCCTGAGAACTAGTCCATTTCCACTGTTACTTTGTTATAGGGTGCTTCCATTTAATATCAGCCTTTGTAAAGAATGGTAAGAAAGCATGCTGATGGGTAGTTTTGGGGAATACTTTATTTTTCTATTTCATTAAAGGGAATCTTAATTGGGTAACATGTTGAGTTAACCATTTTTTTTTAAACTGAAGCTATTAAATTTGGAATGCTTTATAGAAACAGGTCTCTAAATTTGCTTGTCAAAATAGCTCACAGTTTGCTAATAGCAACAGTAGTTATGCCAAATTATTCTATCTCTAGACTTTTTTGTCAAAACATTGACTGTCAGTAACTAAGGAGTCTCCAGATGATGAACTTTGTTAATGTAGATAAAATATTAAATAGTGGACTGGGCGCGGTGGCTCATGCCTGTAGTCCTAGCACTCTGGAAGGCTGAGGCAGGAGAATCACTTGAGGTCAGGAGTTTAAGACCAGCCTGAGCAAGAGTGAGACCCTGTCTATATGAAAAATAGAAAAAATTAGCCAGGTGTGGTGGTGCACGCCTGTAGTCCTAGCTACTCAGGAGGCTAAGGCAGGAGGATTACTTGAGGCCAGGAGTTTGAGGCTGCAGTGCACTATGATGACACCACTGTACTCTACCAAGGGCGACAAAATGAGACTCTGTCTCAAAAAAAAAAAAAAAAGAAAGGTCAAAATTCAGAGAATCAGAGAAGTATATTTATTACAACCAATAAAATATCTTGACAGCATTCAGTGACATGTAAGGGTAGGATCTGATATTTCCTGAATGTACTAATGATGTAATTTCTATTATAAAATAATGAAAGATTGACACACAGGTGTTCTGAGTCAATAAACCTTGCACTCGTTAGAATGCCTTCCTCCTACTGCTAGGAAGGCAAAGATGTGGGCCAATGGTCTCTGCCCTCAGGGAGCTTGGTTTCCAGTATGTTGACTTCAGTTTGTGGTTTCTCCCAAAGACTCAGTCACTTTGGGGAAACTGAGAAAGCTGAACACAGATATGTGAGGCATGAAGAATGTTTGTTTTAAACAGTTTCATGAAAACCACATTCATCGAATTAATACACTTACATGTGAAATGTTTTGTAGGGCTTCTTTTGGCATGAAAGCAAGAAAACCTCAGAGTTTCAAAATGCCTCTACATCCTTGGGGAGTATAAGTGATGATTTCATTACCTGATCATGGAAATGAAAATGAAGGACTGTGCAGATTGACGTTGGGCACGTAATTGCTGAGGAATTACATCTGTGCTCACCCTGTGTGTTCTTCTTGGTGTCGGTGCCTGGGGCCAAGTTAGCAAACATGCCCTTCAGGGGTAATGGGGCTTGATGTTTTTGTGGACAGTTAAATGGTTGAATGGTAAAAATTGCTTAAGAGTGGGTATTTCAACAGTATGAGTCCCTTTATTTAGGTGTGGTAATTGTACTTGGAAAGATTTGGAAAGGGAGTAAGTTGTTTTATTGAGTCAAATGAATTTATTTTGCTTGGGAATGAAATAGTAGTATAAATGAACTTCTGTAGTCTCCATTGACTCACTTTGTTCTGAAGTAGACCTTAGGCTCACAATCTGTCAAAATGTAGAAGGGAGCAACTGTATTTGAGATGCTATATTTAATTTAAATGTGAATGATGCAGGCAAACTGAAGGAATACCTTTCTTTGGACTCTTTGCCTTGGTGAATTTTAGAGCTGAGTAGGGGTTAAAAAAGAAAATTGCTGAGTGCAGCATACGTCTATAATTCCAGCTACCCTAGAGGCTGAGGTGGGAGGATTGCTCGAACTCAGGAGTTCAAGACCAGCCTGGGTAATGTTGTAACAAGACCCTGTCTCAAAAGAAAAAGAAAAAATATATAAATAATATATATGAATATATAAATATAAATATATATATGAGAAAGTAAGTTAGGGAAGATAGCCAGTGGGAGGTGATAATATGCAAGGGAACGAATAAGAAGGAATACGGGAAGTGATTTTTTTTTCCAGTAATAAAAAGCATCCTTTGATTTTTTTGCCAGAAAAACATTTCTGTTTTTTATATTTTACAGGACTGTACTCTGTACTTTTTAGGTAGGAGTTAGGGCTGGAAATATTGAAAGGCCTTCCTCTAACAAGTTGAGCATGTTGAAAAATAGCTCACCCAAGTGTGGTGGAAAGAGGCCTGACTACGTAGGATCCTTTATCTAATGCAGTGCTCAGCAAACCCACTATAATACTCTTCTCTTAGGGGGAATGGAGGGAATTGCTGCCCTCCCACTGTCCTGCCTCTCCCCTGACACCAGAAGGAGGATTTAGGCCACTCTACTACTTTCTAGTGGCCACCAATTGCTGATGATCACTAAGATTTTAGCAGCCACTTTGCCAGGACACAGTATTGTGAACTTCAAGCTAATTTGGTAGATAAATTATCTTAAAAGCAGCATTATTTGTTTTGGTTCATGTTTCCATTTTTCTTAATGTGATCATTCTTCCAGTTTTTTAAAAAGATGTTGTACATAATTAGTATATGAATTACTGGAGTGGTAGAGATGAGATGGGAGGTTTCTGTTCTTTCCCCTTGCCCTCACTTTTTGGAACATTTCAAATCTTTCTCAAAGCCCTAAAGTATATTTCAAGATCATTCTTCTCTTCCTATTATTTCTTATTTGTCTTTTCATCAGTGATAAAGGGAATGCTAGAAATTTATAAGGTGGGGTGACATAGTGAATGGTCTGGGTAGATGCGTATAGAGCAAGGGAGAATAAATGTATTAAAAATAATGAAATTAACTCAAATGTCCCTTCAAGAAAGGACTTAACTGCCCATCTGTAAGGAGTATAGTTGAAGCTGTTAGCTCCTGCAGGGCCTTCCTCGGCGTTGGAGCCAAGGTCATGCTCCTCTTCTCGGAGTGGCCCCCAGCTAATGGCAGAGCCAGAGGAGTGACATCAGAGCCTTGCCTCTCCCTCCCAACACTAGATTCCTCTGACTGGCTCCTTTGCTCCTGAGCTCTGTTGGACAGGCTTTGTCAGGTCTGCACTGAGGTCTGATGGCTCCTCCCACCCAATCCTGCTTTCTCTACACTGCTCACAGAAGTTACTTCCCATTAAATCTTTTTCATTCCGAATTCTGTTTAGCATCTGCTTCCTGGAGAATCTAACCTGTAACACAGTTCTTACATAAATCATCCTATTTCCTTCATTTTACTGTTTTTACCTCAGGCTTTGCATGTAACATCATGGGAGTGATGTAAATGAATGTCTGCCTCTGTGTGTATGTTTTAACATGTTATGCTCTTTCTGGAAAATTTAGGGAATACAGGTAAGCACAAAGAAATAAAAAATTATCTATACTATCTCCACTAGTAGTCAATGGCTTATTTAGGGAAACGCATAAATATTCAGCTCAGTTCAATTTTTCACATTCAGAATACATCTGTGTAACCAATGCCCAGCCAGGAAACAACTCTTTAGCAGTACCTCATAACTCTCACAGTGGTTACCAGAGGCAACCACTATCCTCACTTATAACAGCATAAATTCATTTTGCCCAGTTTTGAACTTGATCTAAGGATAATCGCATAGTATGTACTCTTCTGTCTTCTTTTGCTCAGCATTATGTTTGAGAGATTTATCCATATGTGTGTACCTATTGTTCTTTGCTTATAATATTTCATTATGTGAATGTACCACAGTTTTATCTGTTCCGTTGTTGATGAACATCAAGGTTGTTTCCAGTTTTTTACTACCTGGATCTGTTATGATGTTTTCTATCATGAACATTGCCTTGTATTTGGTATTTTAGCTGGTTAAGCCTATTGGAACATTTATTATCCTCTTAAGTGAATCATGTAAAAGCTTAGAAAAACTGTTATTTCTTAACCCATATCCTCAGAATGTTCTTATTCCTCTTCACAAGACCCAGAGTTAGTTTTTCCTGTGAAGTTTGAGATCTCGGATCATTGTTACTGTCCAAGGAGGCTAATTGCTATTCTCTTTGCTGTCTGTCAGTCAGATCCTTGAGTTAGAGGAATCGTTGAAGAACAAACTTTCTGGTTTTATGGTTATGCTAAAACTTAGTTACCAGGCCGGCCGCGGTGGCTCACTCCTATAATCCTAGCACTCTGGGAGGCCAAGGCAGGCGGATCGTTTGAGCTCAGGAGTTCGAGACTACCCTGAGCAAGAGTGAGACCCCGTCTCTACTAAAAAAATAGAAATTAGCTGGACAACTAAAAATATATAGAAAAAGTTAGCTGGGCATGGTGGCGCATGCCTGTAGTCTGAACTACTTGGGAGGCTGAGGCAGGAGGATTGCTCGAGCCCAGGAGTTTGGGGTTGCTGTGAGCTAGGCTGATGCCACAGCACTCTAGTCTGGGCAACAGAGTGTGACTCTGTCTCAAAAAAATAAAATGAAACTTAGTCACCATTCTAGTTTTCAGTGGAGAGAAAAAAATGTAATCAGAAGGCTTTGGGGATGGGGTTGGTATTTGAGCTTGTACCTGTCAAATTAAGATGGTACACAACTAGTGTGGGAAAGTGCTGAAGAGCAGATTTCATACTCAGGGTACTAAAGAAATTATGAACAGCTTGGATACACATGCCTGAATGTTTCCAGGCTTCGTCCAGTGCAATACTGATGTTTGTTTCTTACCTACTATAGCTGTCGAGTGGAATGTCATGGCCAGTTCCTCGGACAGTGAAGATGACAGTTTCATGGCTGTGGACCAAGAAGAAACTGTGCTGGAAGGGACAATGGAGCAAGATGAGGATCCCCGTCCAGTATTGGAGGTTGAGGAGACTAGACATAATAGGTCCATGTCAGAGCTGCCAGAAGAGGTTTTGGAGTATATCCTGTCCTTTCTCTCACCGTACCAGGAACACAAAACTGCAGCCCTTGTCTGCAAACAATGGTATCGACTTATCAAAGGTACTGTGGGAAGGAAAAAGGTTTATTTCAGATTTCATTGAATGATTTATTTTTAGACTGCCAATTTCATTTTCTCTTTTCTTCCTTAAATGTATTGTGGTTATAAAATTTAATATTTGACAATTAACACTGCATTTTTCTTCTGACCTTGGTTAGTTTTATGAACAACTTGAATATTACAGTATTTAATCCCATTTGCAGTTTTAGTATGAGGATTCTTTTTAAAAAGCTTCATATTCTTGGAGTTGATCTGGTAAATGATACTGGTTTTTTTGCTCCTTCCCCTCCCATCAATTATATTGTTTTTGAATGGACTATTTAGGGATGGATGTGGGATAACAGTAATAGCTAACATGTATATAGTTCTTACCATGTGTCAAGCACTATAGTAACTACTTTACAATCTCACAGCAAACTATGAATAGACTGTGTTCCATTTTATAGATGAAGAAACTGGGTGAGGTGCAGTTAACTAATTTACACAGGATTAATGCAGGATTAAAGATTCACAGTAAGCATGGCATGATGGCACCTGCCGGTAGTCCCAGCTACTTGGGAGGCTGAGGTGGGAGGATTGCTTGAGCCCAGGAGTTCTGGATTGTAATGGCCTATGCTGATCAGGTGTCTGTACTAAGTTTGGCATCAATATGGTAACCTCCCAACAGCAGGGGACCACCAGTTGCAAGATTCACATTCAGGCAATCTGGGTTTTTTTTTTTTTTTTTTTTTTTTTGGATACTGTCTTGCTCTGTTGCTCAGGCTAGAGTGCAGTGGCAATCAGCCTACCTCACTGCAGCGTCACACTCCTGGGCTCAAGCGACCCTCCTGCTTCAGCCTCCCAGAGTGCTAGGATTACAGGTGTGAGCCACCAGGTCCAGCCTAAGAATCTGTACTCTTAATGAGGATACATACTGTCTCTCAAGGTAGTTAATTTTAGCAGATGTGTGATAGTGAAAGCATTTGCTGCTTGATTTTAACTCTAAGCAGTAAAGACCCCATGCATGTGTTTTACTTTAAAAAATGTTTCTCCTTTTCCTAATCAAGATTTCAGCTTTTAACTAAATGTTGAGGTTGCTAGCCGTGATATGTTTTTAATTAACAGATAGCAGTTATTTGGCTAATTGCAGCTTAGGTAGGAAGGGCCCATTTTTTTGGTCTAAGATGACCAGGCCAATTGAATAATCTTTGATCAAAGCAAGGATTGTATTAATTTGTTCTTTCCTGGTGGGAACAAGGCACCTGCAGATATGACAGAAAAACCTTTAGATCAGAATCAATCAGTTTTAAAATATTTTCTTTGCATCAAGGTGGTTTTCATGGGGAGGAGGGATGGTTCTCCTTGCCAACTCCCAAAGCCACCTGGAGCACTAAGGGCTAGCTGTGTTGAAATTGTTTGGTGGGCCTTGTGCTCATTCGATCTCAACTGGTAATACTGGTACACACAGCCTTCTTCTGATTTCTGAGTTAATGGTCTCTTCAGGAGAGATTAGCTCCCTAC
The DNA here is from genome assembly GCA_004363605.1 of Indri indri. NCBI lineage: Eukaryota > Metazoa > Chordata > Mammalia > Primates > Indriidae > Indri > Indri indri. Next base: position 854 of record RJWJ010045898.1, on the reverse strand, counting down.
ACTGTAGAAATACATTGTTTCACCTCTAAAATAAAGATGGGAAAATCACAGGTGAGGGATTGTGAACTAATCAAGTGTATGAATTTATCCTTAAGTTTTATTTGGCAGTCTTATCTTTTATTTATTTATTTTTTTTAAGAGAGAGGAACCGTAGCCTAGTATTCACAGTCTTGGATCTTCTGGCAGAAATTATTGCCAAGATAGTTTTGTTTGCTTGTTTTTAATTTTAACAGACTTTATTTTTTTAGAGCACTTCTAGGTTCACAAAATTGGGCAGAAGAAACAAATTTCCCACGTACCCTCTACCCCCACACATGCGTAGCCTCCCCCATTATCAATATCGCCTATCAGAGTAGTACATATGTTATAGTTGATGAATCTACATTGACACATTATTATCACCCAAAGTCCATAGTTTATATTAGGCTTCACTCTTGTGTTGTACATTCTATGGATTTGGATGGTTTATATGTATCCATCATTATAGTATTATACTGAGGAGCTTCACTGCAGTAAAAATCCTGTATATTTCACCTTTTCATCCTTCCTTCCCTCCAGCTCCTGGCAACCACTGATCTTTTCACCATCTCCATAGTTTTGCCTTTTCCAGAATGCCACATATTGGAATCATATAGTATATAACTTCTTCAAATTAGCTTCTTTTACTTAATTATATGCATCTAAGTTTCCTCCAACATTTTTCATGATTTGTTAGGTCATTTCTTGTTAAGTGCTGAGTAATATTCCATTGATATACCACAGTTTTTATTTATCCATTCACCTACTGAAGGGCATCTTGGTTGCTTTCAAGCTTTGGCAGTTATGAATAAAGCTGCTATAAACATCCATACACA
>RJWJ010045897.1:0-11565 GCA_004363605.1 Indri indri | reverse complement strand
GTTTTTCTCTATTCTGACCACCTTAAGTCTCCTCCCTGAAAGTGTTTAATATGAGAAAATGTAGAAGATCAATAGCATAGGAAGGCAAACTAGTAGGGCCTACTAACATGGTGTTTCATGTGCATTGCTTTGGAACACAAAATTAGTGAAAAGATTTAAGTGTAACGTTCAAGTGCTTTGGACCCAGAATTTCCTCTTTAAAAACTATGTACAGGCCGGGCGCAGTGGCTCACGCCTGTAATCCTAGCACTTTGGGAGGCCGAGGTGGGTGGATCGCTCAAGGTGAGGAGTTCGAGACCAGCCTGAGCAAGAGCAAGACCTCGTCTCTACTAAAAAATAGAAAGAAATGATCTGCACAACTAAAAATAAATAAATAATATATATATATATATATATAAAAAAATTAGTCGGGCATGGTGGTGCGTGCCTGTAGTCCCAGCTACTTGGGAGGCTGAGGCAGAAGGATGCTTGAGCCCAGGAGTTTGAGGGTGCTGTGAGCTAGGCTGACGCCACGGCACTCTAGCCCGGGCAACAGAGCAAGACTCTGTCTCAAAAAAAAAAAAAAAAAAAACTATGCACAGTGCTATCATTTGAGCTGAAACTCCCTCCTCCTTCCTCTTTTTTTTCTTTTTCTTTACTCTTTTTTTACAAGTTAACATAGCTTATGAAACAACTTAAACCATCTAGTACTTTTTCATTGGAGGTATTTTTCCCCAAAAAATTATCGTCTTGGAAATTGTTGGATAAAATTTTATAAAAATTTAGAAGTAGTCTGAGGAAAAGCAAAGATTGATAGCCTAAATAATCTTATGAGACTTTGGCTTTAAGGCTATCTTGTTAACTGTCTTAACTGAGGGTAGAAAAGATGAGTTTAATGTGCTGCCAAAATGTGCCTTAAGTGTCCCCTGTATAATTTATCTGCCACCGTTTTAGTTGAGGAGTATTAGCTCTGTAGTATGAATATTGATGTTTCCATTTTAGCATGTTGGAGGATAGTATAAAATTACTAATTAGCATCAGAAAGGCTATTATGGTCTTTTTTATTGGTAACTTAGAATAAGTAATATCCCCTAACTTTTGCATAATTTGCCTCATTTCCTACAGGAAAGTAGTGCTGTTGCATATAAACCATTTTTGAATGTTATATTTTTAATGAAATTGTGCAGAGGAGTCACAGTTAAAACATTTCATACTCTGGATATTGCTAAATTGATACTTTTGTGGCAAGCAGTCACTTTTTTGAAAACACTGTCAAGTTTGTCTTAGGGGCTTACCTAGAGAATGTTCTGAATTTTAATTCCTGTTGAATAGTCTACTAAGTTGGAAGTGTAAGCATTTTTTTTATGAGTAACTTCCATAGTTAACATTAATTTATGTCTGTAAGAGAAGCTGCTTATTTGAACTACCTGCTTTCACTTTAAAGAACAGGGGAAGGCTTTGGGTAGATTTTTTTTTTCTCCTCTCTTTGGTTAATTTTTTGTAGTTCTTTGAAGTAAGTAGAAATTTTAGAGAAGAGCTATTCAGGTATAATTATGGCCATCTCAAACTTTTTAAGTTATACTAAGAACTCTTTCAATCAAATTGACATTTGTTAGCTGAGACACTAATAGGATCTTGAATACATTCTCATTTAAGCTGTATACCAGTCCCATTAGAGAGGTCGCTATGTGCCCTTCAGATAAGGAAGCTACCAGAATGCAAATGCGTCATGAAGCGGGTACCCTTATAGTCTTAAACTTTCTTATTAGGTAATTTTTTTCAAAGTAAGGTGCCTCTAAGGCCCATCCATCCTCTCCAACTATTCAGTGAAAAAGAAAAAAGTGCTAGTGCCATGTGTAATTCGATTTCACATTAATTAATCAACACATTTTGTTTGCTCAGAATGATACCAATTAGATAAAATTTCTTCTATTAAAATATTCCTTAAAAAAAAAAAGAATCACTATCAGCTGTGTCTCTCCTTAGGTTTTTTTTAAGCACCAAGAACCAGAAAAATGTTTCAAAATGAGTTTGTCATCAAGAAATCTGCTCACTTATGTGTTCATTTATTCATTCATTTATTCAAGAAATATTTACTGAATGACTACTGTATGTCTTATTCAGGTGAAGGAGACAGATGAGACTTGCCATGACAGAAGGAATAGTCCTTTTTCACATCTCAAAATTTGCAAACTACCAACCCGAGTTTGATTTTGCAACAACCTCCTGTATGCTTCAGTCCAGAAGTCAGATTTTCCTTCATAGGGAAGTAGCATCCTCAAAATGTATACCTTTAGAAAGTAGATGAAATACCTTCTAAAGCAGCAGTAGACTATTCTTCTGTGCCCAGTGATATTCCCTGACTTGCAAATAGTGAATGAACTTTCAGGATATTAGCCTTTCTGAAAACTGCCACCTGATCTAGCAGAAAAAGCAGAGCTGGAATAGGAACTCACTAGATCTTGCATGCCTGCCTGTTGGTATTCCTACTCATGCTGACGGTGACACAGGAAAACAGTGGCCCTGTTTCCGTTTATTCGTATGGAGCACGTGCAGTCAGAGAGTTTGCACGGCTGGGTGAGCCAGCGCCTTTTCTACATCCCTGTCTGTAAAAGAGCAATATGAGGTATGAGGAGCTGGTAAATGGCAGTAATAGCCTCTTACTGACTATGGCTTTCTTAAGTATTTAGGATACTGAGCCACTTTCATCACCATTTCAGACCTACAGATTTGATTCTGCAGATACTGGCTATTAAAACAGCTTACGGCCTACCAAATCAATTAGTATAGAAAGACCTGTTCAATGGTTTTGAATAGACCATAAAACTACGTTAGGAAAAGATGCATGGTTTTCAGATTGGAAGGTAAAGACATATAGATATTATCAGCAACTCGATTGGAAGGCCTATATCTACTTTCTTTCTTGTCCCCACCGGGCAAATAATAAGCCATTAGATGTGGAGTTGTACATATTTAGAGTAGTAGCATGCATATATGCATTATAAGATGACATGTTATTGGCAAAAATTAGGAGTACCCCATTGAGAACGTAACCATAGATACTTAAATATATGAAAACTATAGGCCGTCTCCATGTACCTTTTCTACTTTGTCCTTACAATTTTCCTTTTATCATTGAAACAAGAAGCATATGAGCATGTGAGACAAGTTATATCTTGAAGTAAAGAAAAATCTCAAATGTCTGATTATATCATAAAAAACCATCTCGATTTTTCATCACACTGTCATACTGAATAAAATCATCTCACTGGTAGATCTGGAAACTTTCTAGGTCACTTGAACAGTGCTCTGTTTATTCTACATTTACCAAATAAATTCATATTTTAGAAATAAAAATATGTATACAACCAATTTAACAGAATATAAATTCTCAATTAAAAATTACAGATACTGCATCCATGCAATTTTACTTTGAATAAAAAGAATTTCCTCTTATTGATACCATTACAACGATAACTGTATCAAGAAACCTCCAGGGGACAATTACGAGTTTTTATTGCTTCCACTCATGACAAGTAAAGTACATGTTGAAATTTATAATTCATCAGCCCTGTCTTTGTGAAGTAAGTTAATTTTGCCATTGACATAAAGCATAGTCCTAAGAGAGCTATAATAGTAATAGTCTAAATTTTATGTTAGATTTAATAATTGTATGAATTATAAATACAACAGTCAACAAATGTAATAAAATAACATTATCTTTAAACTTCTTCAATAAGCTGTTTGTCTTCAGTTCGTAATAAAACTGTATTCTTAATTCTTATACCTCGAACTCGTAGAAATAAAAATCTGGGTAAGGTAAAGGATCCCTTGTAGGGAGAAAAGAATAACCTTCAAGAGACTAATAGATATGAAACTTGTTGGGGCCTATTTCTAACCCCAAGTGAATATAATGAATTAATTCCTAGAGGTAAGTTGATTTAAAACTATTGGTCTTTGAATCCTCTAATTCTTGCACGGCTGGGTATTTGGGCAAAAGACCCACTTAATTGGCAGTTCTGAGGTAATGACAAATGGACACCTTGTTAAGATAAAACCATCGACTTTACATCTAACCCAGCTAAAAATCTTTTAAAGAATTTTCACTTACGAGACCATTAGAAATGCTATTTCTCTGTCACTGAAATTTTCATTGAGAAGTTCCTGTTTCTACAAGAAACTTCGGGGGGTTTTGGGGGGGAAAACTATTTTAGATGTTTGGATCGTTAAGGTAGTTTTGCGTTCTTTTACCAATTATTATAGTCACATCTGTCCTTTTGTGGGGGGGAGGGCATGTTTCCTATTAGCACCTTGATCTCTTGTTTTCAAGAAATCACCCACCGGGTGTGGTCTTGGTGGATAGTGGTTCCCACTTGCTACCACATTAGCCAAAGGGGCCTGATCCTCCCAACCCACTGCCCAGCTCAGCCTGGAAGTGGATGTGTAGTGGAGACGTGGGCAATCAGAGCCTCTGACAGAAACTCCCACTCGAGCAGGTGACCGAAGGACACAGGACAGTTGGTGGGCATTCGGGCAGTGGCAGTGGGTGGCCTGGGCTCTTCCCACTGAATGTCTTCAGCTGTCCTTCCCACTCCTCATCTTTCCAGCAGTCCTCTGGTCCTCTGGTTCCTGCTTGTTCTCCAACCCTGGTCCCCACCTCCCCTTGTTTCTGTGACCCTAAACATGCCTTCCCCAATTCCATTTTTGCTTAAAATACTCAGAGTTTGTTTCCACTGCGTATCAGTCAGGGTGCTGGCAGGAAACAGATGTCCCACTCAAACAGAGAAATTGAGGGGAGTTTAATGAAGGGACTTGGCAGAGTACGGGCAGAATTAGGGAGTGATCGAGGGGTGACGAAGCATCTCAGGACTAGAGAAGTGGCCGCCAGAAATTCTTGCTGCTGCTGTGGGAGATGGTTGCCTGACAAGCTGAGGCCTTAGGAGAGGACCGAAGCTACCTACCACCTCTGATGCAGGAGAGGGGGCCAGGGGTCAAAATACCTGCCTCACTCTCTTCCTTCCCTCAGACCTCTTGGTGGTACCTCCCATTGGATGATCCTAACTGGAAGCCAGAAGGCAAGGGAACCACTGATGGGGTCCACACAAGTCAGCCAGGGCACGGCCTTCCAGGGGGGGAAGGGTAGAGACTACATCTGGGGAGGCTAACAAGGAATATCCGGGTAGAGTGCTTTTGAACAAGACCTTTGAGTGATAAAAGTTATATATAAATTTATTTTAAGGCCCCGTATGTCATGTAGAGTCTGTGCGCCATATGGAGGTGTCTAGCTAAGGAGGCAAGTAGAGGCTGGTATCCCAGGCTCATGCCCTGCAAGTACCATCATCATCTGGAGGCAGGAGCACCTGTTTCCTTGATCCAAATTGCCAGCTCCACTCTAAGCTGTGAAGCTGAGGGGCTGCATTTGTTTGGGTGGTGGGCAGGGACTTTTGGCCTATTCTAGTCTGCACAAGGCCACGATATAGATTAGCAGTGGCCGTGCCAACACACTAATATTTTAAACTATAAAATAAAATAACGTAGTGGTTAAGAGTGCCAGTTCTAGAGTCAGACTACCTTGGTTCTAATCTGGATTCTGCAATGTATTAAATGAGTCCCATTTATTCTCATTGGGAAAATTAGGTTGATAATATAATGGTGCCACCTCATAAGGCTAGTGTGAGGATCAAATGGAATAATGTAGATAAAGTATTCAGCACAATCCCCGGCACATAGTTTGAACTCAAAGAATATCAGCAGTTATTTTACGGTGAGTTTCTAATCTCAGTTCTGTCTTTTCAGTCTAGGTTTGGTGAATGACCAATGAATATTCACTAGTTTCTGCGTTTATGCAACCACTGCAACATCCTATTGCTCTATCTCTTCCTGGATGCCCAGTCCCATCCCCCCTGATGCAATGACCTCCCTGTTATTTATGCCTGGTACCTATACTTTCATTCTCTCCCAATCATGTCACTTTCCAATCGGCGTTCATCTTCCCTGCAACATTGGCTTCGCTAGGCCTTTTTGCTGGCTGTCTCTCATCTATGCAGGGAGTTCCCAGGTTATCTGTCCTTCCAGGGAGACTCAGCAACAAGGTTCCCAGATACAACCAAAAAGAAGAAACAGTGACGGGAATTCAGCCTTGAATTTTAAGCCAGGTCAAAATCTTCAACAAGCTTTAAATTGTTGACATTCTCTCTGTATGTATGTATGCATTTATTTATCTTTAGAGACAGGATCTCACTCTGTTGCCCATGCTGGGGTGCAGTGGTGCAATCGATCATAGCTCACTGCAGCTTTAAACACCTGGGCTTCGAGCGATCCTCCCACCTTAGCCCTCCGAGTAGCTACGACTACACTCATGAGCCACCACACCTAGCTAATTTTTGTTATTGTTTTGTAAAGACAGGGTCTTGTTGTGTTTCCCCCGGCTGGTCTCAAACTCCTGACCTCAAGGAATCCTCCCACCTTAACCTCCCAAAGCGCTGGGATTACAGATGTGAGCCACTACATCTGGCCCCTCTCTGTGTTTAGATTAAGATTTGATTCCATCACAATTCTAGGATTAAAACTTCAAATCTATTATGATTATTTTAAGACTAAACGATGGACTTTTAAAAATAAACATGTAATGTATCCTGATTGTGGTCTTTCTTGTACTGTGTTCTTTCTTTCTAAAACATAAAAATTACAGACTTTGGATACGTTAATTAAGTGTGGTCCAATTCATCAATATTTGTACTCCTGCATTCCTCTCCCCACGGAGATGACACTTTTGTCATGTCCAAGGGGGCAGCAAAGCTGGACCTTTCATCTTTACAACGACGGGAAAGCTAAGGGTCTTATGTCATTAAACACACGGCAAGTCAAATCATACCTTAAGAATTTGATCAAAAGTATGATGCTATATTACCTGAAATACTTTTTTTATGTCTGTTGATAAAAAGGCAGTTCTTCCCATAATTGTGTCCAGCCTTTTAGAAGTAGTAAGAATGGTCCACGTGGCTTTGGTATGATCAACTAGTTCACCATCATTTTTTGATGAATTGACATGGCTACTACCTAATGTTACACTAATCAGCGCCTCATGGTAACAAGTGACCATGGCTAGGGATAGGAAATGATTACAAATTAATCAAATACAAACAATATTGGTTTTTAAAACAAGCTAACAGACTTCTATATCAATATCTGATACCTTTAAACTCCAAGAATACTAGCAAATATTATATGGTTATATCAAAGCAATCGAGTAGATGAGCCACTGGAGAAATACATGAAATTAGATGACTGTTAGCAATTAAGGTTGCCCGTGAAAATTGTACAGCATTTGCTGTGGTTTGGATATGGTTTGTTTGTCTCCATGAAAGCTTGTTGAAATGTGATCCCCAAATGTGGTGGTGCTGGGAGGTAGGGCCCAGTGGGAGGTGTTAGGGTCATGGGGGCCTATCCCTCATGAATGACTTGGTGCCGTTCTGGCCAGCGAGTTCTCTGAGACCGGACTAGTTCTCTGGGAATAGATTAGTTTCTGCAAGAGTGGGTTGTTATAAAGCAAGGTTCCTCCTCCTGTTTGTTCTCTCTTAGCACATGTCCACTTCCCCTTTGACCTTGTTCACCCTGTTTTGACCTAGCATGTGGCCCTCATCAGAAGCTGAGCAGATGCTGGTACCATGCTGTTTGTACTTCCCAACCTGCAGAACCATGAGCTAAATAAACCACTTTTCTTTATAAATTACTCGGTCTCAGGAATTCTATTATAACAACACCAAACAGACTAAGATAGTGTCTGAATCAGCTAAATTGCTTTCCATTGCAGATAATAGAAAACCTAACTCCGAATGACTAAGAGATAATCAGATGTATTATCTCACATAACAAGAAGTCTAGAGTTAGGATGGGTTCCAGGCCAGAGCCCAACCTTGTGACAGTTTTCTTGGCCCTGACCTCTTCCTTGGGCTGGTGGCAAGGTGGTTATAGTCATTATAGGTATCACAGACACATCGAAGTCCAGACATGAGGAAGAAGAGAGACTGTTTGTTACTTATGGATCTGTGTTATGAGCTAGGAAACTTTCCAGAGGCAGGACACTCTCTCATGGTTCATTAGCCAAGACTAGGTTACATGCCTATTTTAACCCATTCAGTGGCAAGGGGAATGGGAGTAGTTAATACTAGCCATTGGAGTGGAATAGATCTCGGTAGTCAACCACTGCCACCTATTAGTACAAAGCTCATTTATTTATCTCTGTTTTCAGAGATTTTACATGGAGATTAATGAGTTTGAAGGAGTACGGAGAGGAAGCGCCCGTGAGGGGTGTACGTGTTCGTGTGAATACTAGAGTGTTCGGCATGAAGGTGTGTGATCGCAGGCCCCGAGCTGCACTGAAAGAATAGCTCTCATACACTGATGATGAGATCGGAGACAAGTACATCACAGCCAGGGAGCTACAGAAAGGTGCAGCTTGTCACAAATAGATACCATGGCCGTGCACATTTTCACAGACATCTGCACCCTCCTTTCAGGGATTGTAGGCTTCTCTTTCAGAGGCTCTTGGAGAAACCTTATTCCCTGTTACCTGCTTTCATGGGATCTATCGATAAGGGTGGCCACAGGCAAAGGAGAGCGAGGTGGTTGCCACATAGTGCAATTTGACAGGTGAGGAAGAGACCTTATTACCCTCTAAAACTCTCTCCTCTAAAAACAAAACAAAGCAAACTAAATATACAAAATCACAGCGACCAAAGTAGCCCTATGCTTAGGTGGGCTACACAGTTAGCTATGGGACATGGTTGTCAGAGGCCCTGTGCTGTCTCCCCTAACCCCACAGCACTCCACTCTGTGCCCTAACGCCAGCAATTGCACCATGGGATAAAGCAGTAGGCTCTTTCTAAGGTCTTTGAAAAACTACATACTGTGGGAAGAAGACTACATTAAGCCACCAACACCTTAGCATTAATTATTACATCATAGAAACTAAGTGTACCTGGAAACAAGCAAATTTCCTAGTTAGGTGAGATCCTTAAAAAGGAAAAAAAGCAACCTCTTTATCATTTGGCCGAGATTTCCAGTGAGACAGACATATCTGTATAAAACACATCAGAAAATAATGTGACAAAGGTATTCAAGTGTGTGTCCTACTCGAGCCAATATATGAGGAAGAAACCACAAACAGACTCTCAGGAAAGAGGAGTGTGTGGCCCTCTGGGAGCTCCTCTTCTCCCGGCCTGGCTCCTGAGGGGGCGGTGGGATTCTGCTCTTCACTCCACTTCCTGCCTGTGGATCAGAGGTTGGCACGTTACAGTGGAAATTCATCAAGACAACTCCCAAGAATAAGGTGTGATGTTGGGCTCCTTTCAGACCCTCCTAAGGGGAGGGAGTCCGTATGTGAGAACTTTGCCTTGGATGTTTAACTCAGAAATGTTTATATTTGATTGACACAAAAATGTCTATCCATCATTCTGGAAACTCTCGAGCTCTTGATCCTGTCTTTACTATTTGGTAGCAAAAGTGCATGAGTTTCCCAAAGATGTTAAGAGCTGGTGTAACAAAGAAATTTCCCTTTGGGAATGGAAGTTAGTAATTCAGGTTGGATCAATTCTTTATTTATTGCTTCCTTTGGCGGTTGCGGCGGCGGGGGGGGGGGGGGGGGGGCATTCACTAACTTCCTAAAAGTTAAGAAAACATCCGAAGCACAATTTCTGGTGTTTTCACTGAGGCACACTTTTGCAAAGAAAAGTAAGGCTACCATTGGTTGAGCTACATGCCCATGTCATGACTCAGCTTTGCTCATTTCTTTCTCACAGAACCGTGTGCGATTATTATTAGCATCGGGATACGGAGCACCGGGTCAACCCTGGGCTCTGTACAAATTAGCTCAACGATCCTGGGTGCTTCTGTATAAAAAAGAAGGGAGGCCAAATGCAGTGGCTCACGCCTGAAATCCCAGCACTTTGGGAGGCTGAGGCGGGAAGATCACTTGAGGCCAGGTGTTCAAGACCAGCCTGAGCAACATAGCGAGATCTTGTCTCTATAAAAAATTTAAAAATTAGCTGGGCATGGCAGCACACACACCTGTAGTTCCAGCTATTTGGGAGGCTGAGGCAGGAGGATGGCTTGAGTCATGGAGTTTGAGGTTGCAGTGAGCTAGGATCATGCCACTACACTCCAGCCTGGATGACAGAGTGAGACCTTGTCTCAAAACAAACAAAAAAAAAGGAATAAATAAAAGTGTGTGGGGGGGATAATAACAGTACCTACCTCATGAGATGGTCATGAAAATTAAACAAGCTAAGAAAACTTATGTGCTCTTAGCTCATCGCCTTCCAAATAATAAACACTTAGTAAATATCTGCTCCTGTTTCACTGTTTTCCCCATTTTACGGGTAGGAAAGTCATATCTCGGAGAGATTAAGTAACTTGTCATACGTGAGAGAGCTTAAGTAACTTACTTAAGGTCACCACGTAAGTAAATCATGATGAGAGAGAGATTGAAACCCTTTTATCTAATTTATGGTTTGTCCAGTTTGAAGTCTATGTATTTCACAACCATGTAATTTTTCTGTTGAATCATCGATTTCAGACACTTCGTTTCTACTACACAGGATGATGGGATGAAGCTCCTGAAAGTTGGAGATAAAAAAAGTTTTATTTTTGATATCAACCTGAGTGTTCTGCACTTGCAAGGCACAGAGTGGATGTTGCTGCGTGACCAACGAACGGAGAATCTTTGCCTAAGACCCTGACTACTTTGCTGCAATTTTGAGTGACTGAAAATGCAATAATATTAATACATAACTTAGTGAGGTAAAGCAGTTTGCCCACGGTCACAGAGCTACACATGGCAGAGCCCCGGCGGGAAGCAGGTGTGGCTGCGCCTCCCCTGTTCCTGACCACCCTGCTGAATCCCCCACCCTTGCTCTTAAACAGCTCTCGGTGTGTCCAGAATGAATTTAGTCCAGTATTTCAAAAAGTTCTTCAATGACCAGAACCTAAGAACCAGGCTTTGTTGGCTGTGCTCTGATGAGATTAAATGACATAAAAGTAAACACGTAAAACCACAGAAACAACATGTAAAACAGAACCAAATCAACACACTAGCAAATGAAACAAATACCCTCACGAGCTTGGTTTGGGGTGGGGATGGGTTCCTACCGAGTCAGTCCATTTTCATGCCAAATGCGGCTTCTCTATTTCTACCTATGTTACTATGATCTTTACTCATGAAGACCATCTGTAGGAAATTTAAGATATAAGTTAGCAAGGAAAGATTTAGTTTTGCTAAGTATGTTTTTCTCACTATGTTAGAGAAGGGAACTAAAGTTCCAACAGAAGTTTTGGAGCAAGAAAATGACCTTAGTTCACCAGAACATTTAGATATGTCAGAACATGTCAGCTATGATTAATTGATGCTTTTCCTTTCAGTAACTACAGTTGAACTTCTGTTTATTATGGTTTATTGTTTTATGGATTTGGATATACCGTGGGTCAGGTTGCATGTGCCCAAATAGAACCACCCACCAAAGAAAAGCTGGATGTGCTTTAGCTGACCTACAAGATAAGGTTAGCTTTTAACAGCAAGATTTTGAAGCC
>RJWJ010045896.1:0-11846 GCA_004363605.1 Indri indri | reverse complement strand
ATAATCAGCACCCACTGCACATCCTGGTGTCTCTGCAGAAATGATTGAATGCGGTAGTAACTGCGATTGCTGATACTATCCGCTAGAGAAGAGTGCAGTTTAGACAGTAATTGGTTATTGTGAGTAAGAAGATCTGTTCCAGGTCATTTCACATCAAATGTCCTCAGAGGACCTTCTCTTCCATGACTTTTTAATCCTCAGCTGGTGATTTAACCTTTTAGACCAATTTATGATTTGACTTTTCTTTTCCTCAGCTCTCATTCCTTCGTGAAATAAATTGAAAGTACTCAATATAACTGAAGGCAAACTTTTAATCGATTGGATTTGAAGGTTGAGGTCTGAGTCTACGCCATGTAATGACTGGACCATAAAGCTCATACTAGAAGCTGCTAAGCTCCACATCATGTTCTCAACCAAAATGACTTGAATGATCCACAATTGTGAGCACATTCCCCTCGAACTGCTGCTCCTCTGTTGGAAATTGTTTTATTTGATCCAGCTGTATTACCTGCTAGGTGGGGTAATTCCATGCCCATGTGTGGAAGTCTATTAAGTCCATCTTTGAAATCAAAACCAGCGACATTCTCTTACTGCCTTTGTTCTTCTCTCAATTCCCTATCAGGATACCTAACAATCTTGTGAGTCTGCCTCCTGTCTAGGATACCCTGCTTTCAGAAGGGATTGATTGGTGGTCATTTTAGCAATCTTTAGAATGAGTTTCCGTGAACTATCTCAGGGGCATTTTAATTTAAAGTGTTATTTTTAACTGTGTCCCAAAAGATTTGCCTCTGTTAAAGGAATCAAGGAATCTTGAGCAATAGTGAGCTGAAAAGGAGGGATTAAAAGGAAGGAAGAGAGACAGAGAGAAAGAGAATATGAATGAGAGCACAACCTTCAGGACTCACAGACTATTCAGCTGTTTATGTGACTGCTATGCTACTGCAGGCCCACTGGGACTCCTACCACATACTCCTACCACAGCTGGTTGGGGTTAGAGGCTCAGCTCAGTGTGACCTTGTCATTACAGGGCAAAGAAAAATGGCCCAGGTGGACATAGAACCTCTAATTGTATCATTCTGAGGTAAGCAGATTCACTAAAGAATAAAAATAAAAAAAAAATCTAGTCATTATAAAGTCCACAAAGTTAACAAAGGGTTATCTCTTATTCTAAAAAAAATAAACGCCATGGTTTACCAGAAGAAAAATGCATTTGACAATTTTACTCATCTAGGACCCTTATCTCCCCTACCCCTTTCTCTGTTTCTATGTCTCCCCTACTCTAACCCCCTTCATTCACTCCTGTGGCCTTTTCTGAACATAGTATTTTTATAAGCTTTTTTTGACTTTACATATTTGAGAGGGATCGACGACGATGTGAGAAATAGTACAGTAAATATCCAGATTAATCAGAAAATAGTCACCTAGGGCAGCTTTTTTTCATTTTAAGCAGCAGCTAGAAGAGCACAGGGGGCCTCTATAAATGTTCATAGTTGACTGATGCCAGGCGAGATTGATTATGAAATGCTTGGAGGGCCCACCAGAGCAACTCCCCTCCCCTTCTCAGGGAGGGAAAGAAGTGCTTCCTGGCTCTCACAAAATAAAGTGATTAATTTTTAAGTAGGGAATAACTCTTTCTCTTATCTTTCTATATTTATGCAGCCCAGGAGAGTCTATTCCCTGGCTGTAATAACATTGCCCTACATTTACATAGTACTTTATGCTTTTTGAGATACTTAAAGATGTACCTTTTCACCTTAACGGCTACCCTCTAAGGCTAGTGGGGAGGCTTCATTCTCTTTCCTTTGTGGATAGGACAACAGAGGGAAAAGGGATTGACTATAATCTCATAGTTTGTCTTTGTTAGAACTAGGATTAGAACTCATTGGGGGCCAGGATTAAAAAAAATTATTTTATTCCAACATCAGTGCATTTATGCGCTATTTGATTAGGTGTTGCTATCTAAACTGAAAAAAGGATTTGTCATTGATATAAATAAAAGTTGAACATTATTTAAATTAAAAAAACTGGGTCTGCATTTTTATATAATTGATAAATACATTCTTCTTAAGTTACTAAAACAGAAACAATAATGATCATTACTAAGAAGTAAAATGTGTATTTTAAATGGAAATTTTATTATGTAAATAAGAAATCAGAATAATATAATTTCCAAGAAATATAACTTTGAGTTACTTGGCAAGATGGGTCTAGTTTTCTTGGTCTTAATAAAATTTAAAAGGTATTTTTATAATGTTCTATTTGCTACTGAATGTATAGATTTTGGCATTAAAAAACCTTATTTAAATACATCTATTCTGTATTTACTTAAAAATTCATCTTTAGCAATTAGCTATTACAAACTACTCCCAAACCTAGTGGTATAAAACAACTATTTGCATAGGTCACAATTCTGTAGGTTAGCAATTTGGGCTGAATCTAGCTGTGGATTTCTTCTGGTCTCAGCTGGATTTACTCAAACTTTTCAGCAATCAGCTGCCTGTTTAGATGAAGAATGGCTGGTCCATATTGGCCTCAGTTCCACATAGTCTCTTATCCTCCAGCAGCCAGCCAGAGACTGTTCACATAGCTGTGGCAGGGCTCAGAAATAGGGGGGTGGGGGATTGAGAGAGAGAGAGAGAGAGAGAGAGAGAGAGAGAGAGAGAGAGACAGACAGACAGACAGACAGACAGAGACAGAGAGAGAGAGAGAAACAGGGAGACAGAGAGACAGAGGATCAGAAAATGCATGCAGGGTCTGTAGACCCCCAGACTCACAACTCGCACACCTTCATTTCTGCTGCTTTCTTATAGTCAAAGCAGTTGCCCACACCAAATAAGATTCAAGGGGTAGGAAATAGACTCTATGTCTTGTTGAGAAGAGTGTCAGGGTCACAATGTAAAGGGAGGGAAAAATGACTGTGGTCAATTTTGCAATTTTTCTCATTACCTATTTGCTTATTTTTGATTTTTAGCAGATTGTTTGGTTTGGTGAAGTAATTGGTACAGCTACTTCAGATCCTTTTAAGCAGTTAGCTAGCATGCTATATAGAAAAAATTATATTAAATAGAAGAGTGTTCAAAACTTCAGATAGTCAAAACAATTGAATTTTACATTAGAGGATTTTAAAATTTTACATTGCAATTTAGAATGAAATTGTTAATCTTAAGTAACAAAATCTCAAGCTGCATACTAACTCAATTAACCTAAGTAGAGAGATTCATCATAATTATTCATGGTTCCCGGTCGAATGGATCCTGTAAACACTCCTTAGGAGACCCTTTTTCATGTATGTGTGTTGTAAATGGATAGATATTCCAGTAGATCCTATTAGCTCCTCTCATGTATTCCCTTGACAGTTTCACATAACTGAAATTTTAGAGGTGTTTATGTGCAGACAGAAGGAGAGAGAAAAAGCACACATCCATATTTACATTTGTGTGTGTTGAACTTAGCAGGGTACATGGCACACATCTTTAATGTTTCATTTTTCTTCCTAAAATTCATATTTTTCAAACCTCAACTTATCTTTCCCATGCAAGATACGAAAAATTTCAAAATACGGAAATTTTAAAGGTTGATAATATTGAAATAGAACCATTTAAAGTTAAAAACATCAAGTCATAGAAATATTCAAAATATGGAAGCATCAAATTTGAAATTATGATTGTTGTTTCATGATTTAAAAACTTGATATTTTGAAAATAATATTTTAGTTTTCCATGCTTTTCAAAACAAGTAAAAAAAGAAGACATAGCTGCTATGATTCTAAAACACATGAGTTTTAAAGAAGTATCATAAAATTGTCTGACCCAAAATTATAGAAACACTGTTATGCAAAGTTCCAATTATGTCCACTTTTAAGAACGGTTTTATTTAATGGAAAATTTTAACATTAATTATTGTAACAAAATATAATTTATTATCTGCCACCCGAGATAGCTCATCCACCTGATTATTCTCTGTCTTGGGGATTCCAGATTCCAAATAACTGAAGTCTGCTCCTTCTTTAGATTTTCACTGCTACTATGCCTACTATAAGTCATTATTGCTTCAGATAATCCATTTTCCACACTTTAAAAAGACAAATACTTTTCAATGTATGTTGTTGATTTACTCAACATAATTGCTTACAAACCTTTAATGACTCTCTATCACTTGAAAACAAACAAACAAACAAACAAACCCAAAAACCCAACCTCTTAGCTTGACGTGGCAGGCTTTTAACATTGATGTGCCACTTGTTTTTCTAGTTTTATCTTCTACATCCCTTCTACGTACACCTGCTATGTATTGAACATTGTGTCTCTTCAAAATTTATATGTTGAAACCTTGGCTGGGCGAGGTGGCTCACGCCTGTAATCCTGGCAATTTGGGAAGCTGAGATGGGAGGATTGCTTGAGGCCAGGAGTTTAAGACAAGCCCGGTCAACATAGCAAGACCTCATCTCTTAAAAAAGAAAAAAAAAATAATAACTGGGTGTGGTGGTGTGCATCTATAGAACTACCTACTAGGGAGGCTGAGGTGGGAGGATCACTTGAAATTGGAATTTGAGGCTGCAGCAGGCTTGGGCTCTGATCACACCACTGCATTTCAGTCTGGGCAACAGAGCTAGAACCTATTTCCAAAAAAAAGAAGCATAAATACCCAATATGATAACATTTAAAGGTATGGGATCCCTTTGGGAGGTAATTAGGTCATGAGGGTGTAGTCCTCAAGATGGGATTAGTCCTTTATATGTCCCTTATTATTAATCCCTTATAAGAAAAGACAGGAGAGAGAGAAATTGCTCTCCACCAGGTGAGGATATAAGAAGAAGACAGGAAAACTACTGTCTGCAAACCAGGAAGAGGGCCTTCACCAGACACCAGATTTACTGACGCCTTGATCTTGGATTTGTCAGCCTCCAGAACTGTGAGAAATAAATTTCCTTATTTTATTTTATTTTATTTTTTATCTTTTGTTCTCCTCATTATAGGGTCCACTTTTAGAAAAATTTCTATTGTTTAAACCACCCAGTCTATGGCATTCTGTCATAGCAGCCCAAACTAAGACAACACCTAATGCTGTATTTTAGGAAACTTGCCATTAATATTGCTTAAATGTAACATAAACTTTCTGATTGACCATTGCTTATGTCCTCCTTGAATTCTTAAAGTCTATCTTAAAGATGATCTCCTCCATAACTTCCTGTCTAAACAACACAGAGGGCCTCTCTTCTCCCTCCCCTGACTCCAGGGAGGACACATGTATGGTATATACGGCATACTGCCTCAGTAAGGTAATATGTGCAATCTCTCTTACTAGACTGTAAGTTATTTGAGGAGTATTAATACATATTTTTCATCTTTGCACTCCTAACAATAGCACTTAGCTTAATGACTTGTATATGGTAGGTCTTCAGTAAATATTTGTTAGTTGAGGTGACTATCTTTGCTGTAGAGATAGCATTTTTATATTGAAGAGGTTAATTACAAAGTAACAATGAGGGAGGAGTTATTATTGTTGCCATTTTCCATATAATAAAGCCAAACCATTAAGATCTATAAAAAATTCATTCAGAAATAATGAGTGATTTGTTATATGAACATATTAGATACAGTCAGTTCTGAGAAATCCTGTCTTGGGCAAGTATGAGCTACCGTCCTATGTAATTCACAAGAAAACACAGGATAGTCACTTTACTAATAGTCATTATTGCTAAATCCTGAAGGGGCTACCAACTTGAAGTAAGTTTCTTAATATTAGTAAAAAGAGGTGCCCATTTTCATCAAATAAGTCATTTTCCCCCATAGTTATCTGAGTCTTGATCTTTGTTTTCCTTTACTCATGGAATTTTTGGGTCCTGAGCTTGGGGATAGTGATAGTGGCCCTAATTCCCATTTTTGTTTCTGAACATTAACTATTAATATAACATATGTTACCTCTGCACTTTTTCTGTATTGCCATTTCTATCTCTGATTTGGTCAGAAATAAAACTAAAATAGATCACAACAATTGTGGGAGTGATTGAGAGGGCTTAACATTCCCCTCAGCCTGAATAAATTTAAATGGCCTTGTGCCTAACTACAGGCCTCCTTTATTTTCTTAGAGCATTTACTTTAGAAAACTTATAGAGGATTATAAATCCTTCCTTTCCTCTTTGAGATATAAACCTTCTATAACCAGGAATGTCTTTCTCAAGGACCTGGAAGCCATCCTTTTGAAATAGAATTATCCAGAAAAATAGGGTCCCTGTTGCCCAGTGTCTGTGGGAGAAGAGCAGCCCAAATTTTATAAACTATGATTAGTAGGCACCTTGATCAAAATTAGCCAATAAGCATCTATAAAACTTGATTAATACCAGCTTCCTTACAACTTTCTTTAGCATATACATAGATATCCATCTTAGACTACAATTTGTTACCTAGAACACCTAATGTTACCTAAAGTTTGGCACTTGTCCCCAAGGCTGCATCAGAAGAATGAGGACAAGTTGTTTGAGGAGGAGGAAAGAGGGGTTTATTAATTTGCTGACAAATGAGGACGTTGGCAGACTCTCATCTTTAAGTGCCAGGGTCCTGCCTCTGAGTATGAATACAGAGCTTTTAAAAGGGAGGTTTTCAGCTTCAGGCCATTGCTGTTCAACTATAGTTGATGGTTCTGATTAATACCATCCTTGGCTAAGACAATCTCATGACCTCCACCCGGACAGTTGCCTTGAGCCATCTTCTGTGGTGAAAAAAACAAAGGACACTTCTCTGCCCCTCCCAAACACTGGCCTTGGGCAGGGATGAAGGTTTTAATTCCAAGAAAGAGTTGGGGGTGGGGATGGATTTAGAGAGACAGAAAACATTTTTACCCTTTTCCAGGCCATTCCCCACTGTCAATTTTACCCTTTCACATTAATGGAAGGAGGGGTGGCATAATCATCAAACTACTTCTTGCTGAATTGAGGTGGTGTTTTAGATGGAACATTTGTACATTTTTCCTTCCTCTTAAACAGATATTTTAGATTGCCTAAAGGTTGGGGTTTTGCATCCTCTGCTTCCCTGGGGCACCTCTTTACTCTGGTATGGTGGACCCAAGGTTTTACTCCTGACAATTTCAATGAGGTGTGAGTTGTTAGAAGTACTTCATAGGGTTCGTTCTACCTCTCTGTAGTTGTTTTTTGGTTCCTTGTTCTTTTCAGGCTTTAAGCAACACACAGTCTCCTGGTTTAAAGGGGTGGAGGGCAACCTCCAGCTGAGGCAAGGACCTAAAAGAGGCAAACTCATGTCTAGTGGTTAGTATCTGACTTATTTGTTTAATATATTGCTTTACTGTGTTTTATTCACTTATGATTATGTTACCATACCTACCTCAGAGTTCTAGGAAGGGTCTCCCATAAACTATTTCATAGAGGCTCAACTTGAGCCTGCTTCTAGGGCCACCCTTATCTGGAGGAGGGTGAGTGGCAATACCTTACCCCACTTCAGGTGGGTTTCCTCTTTAAAGTATTCCTTTTCTCCATTTTTCCTATAGATTGAGGTCTCCAGGATGTGCGCAATTTCCATTCTAGATGTAGGGCTTTACTCACTTGCTGAGATACCTCCAAAATAAAGGAAGGTCTATTATCACTCAGTATGGAGGAAGAGAGTCCATATCTTGGAATAAATTCTTTCAGAAGAATTCAGGTGACTTCAGATGCTCTCTCTGTTAGGGTAGAATAAGCCTCTCCCCATCCTGAGGAGGTATCCACTAATACAAACAAGTATTTGAAGTTTCCAGTCATTTTACATATCTGAGTAAAATCAATTTGCCAGTCATTGAAAGGACGGGCCCCCACTTGCTGGGTCCCTTGTGCAGCATGTTGCTTTTCTGTTTTGGGGTTGTTTTCAGCACATAGAGGGCAGCCCTGAGTTATTTGTTAGACAGTTTGTTGTGACCTCTTAAATGAGATCCCACCAAATCCATTAGTTCATCACACTCATAATGTGTGCATTCATGTAGGTGCCTCATAAGGGACCGAACCAAGGCTTTGGGTAGAAGAATAAGTCCCTGAGAATTCTGTCTCCACTTAGCTATGTCATTCCAATTGTCGAAGTCCCAATTTTTTTTAGCTCTTTTTTCATCCTCATCCATGCGGTGGGGTTTATATTGATCTAAATCCAACTAAGGAACAGATCACCTGTAGTGGCCCTCTTAGAAGCATTGTTGGTGGCCTGATTCCCTTTTGTAACACAAGCATTCCCCTTTCTGATGTCCAAGACAGTGCATGAAAGCCACCCGCTTGGGCTCAGTCACAGTCTTTATCAGGGCCATGATTTCAGTGGCATACTTAATATCCTTATTTCCTGCTGTCAGGAGTCCCCTTTTCTTCCAAATGGCACCATGAGCATGCACAGCTATAAAAGCATATTTAAAGTCTATATAAATGTTTACCTTTTTCCCTTTGGATAACTGAAGAGCTCTGGTTAAAGCAATCAGGTCAGCTTTCTGGGCTGAAGTCCCAGGTGGCAGAGCCAGTGTTTCCAGCACCGTTGTTTCACAAAAACTGCATATCCAGCCCTTCCTTGTTTGTTGTCCATAAAACTGCTCCCATCGATGAAAAGGTCCCAATCTGGCTCTGGTATTGGCTAATTGGACAGATCCATCCTGCTAGAATAGACAGCCTCCAGAACATGTAAACAGTCATGCTGCAGAGGCTCATTCTCTTCAGCAGGTAACAGGATGGTGGGATTAAGAGTAGACGCAGTCTTTAATTTAACAATGGGATTATCCAAAAGGATGGCTTGATATTTTCCCAGCCTTCCTGCAGCCAGCCAATAACCCCTCTTCTGTTCTAATAAAGTCAGAACCTGGTGGGGTGCCTATACTATAATGGGTTGCCCTAAAGTGAATTTTTCAGCCTCTTGCAACAGGTCACAAGTAGCTGCCACTACCCAGAGGCAAGGAGGCCATCCTCTCACAATATTGGCCAGATGCTTTGACAAATATGCCTCTGGCCATAAGATGTTTCCCGGCATCTGCACTAGGACTCTAGGGCCCATTCCTTGTTTTTCATGAACATACAATTTAAATTCTTTGTGCAAGTCGGGCAACCCCAAAGCAGGGTCAGTCATAAGACTCTTCTTTAGTCTCTCAAAGACATTTTGACAGTGTGTGGTCCAGATCAGGGGTTCCACATCTGTCCCTTTAAGGGCCTCATATAAAGACTCTCCTATTAGTCCAAAGTCTGGGATCCAGATCTGACAGAACCCTACCATTCCCAGGAACCTGAGCAGTTGTCTTTTATTTTGGGCACCTTAAGATTCAAGATGACTTGCTTTCAGTCTGACATTAAGCTGCAGGTTCCCTTGATAATTTAGAATCCCGAATAAGTAACTTGCTATTTGCAAATCTGTGCCTTTTTAGATGAGACTTTATAGCACATGAGGCTAGATGATTTAGCACAGCCACTGTATTTGCAAAACAATGATTATAATTAAGAATGGCTATAAGTAAATCATACACATATTGTAATAGAATCCCTTGATCCAACTGCAAGTTCCATAAGTCTCTTGCCATGTTCTCACTAAACAGGGTAGGAGAGTTTTTAAACCCCTGAGGCAGCACAGTCCAGCAGTACTATGATGTCCTTCTAGTCTCAGGATCCTGCCATTCAGATGAGGAAAGAAGTGTCTTCTGTTCCAAGGGAATGCAAAAGAAAACATCTTTTAAATCCAGTAAGAATACCATTCATAGTCATCTGGTATTGTTGTCAATAGAGTATGTGTGTTTGGTACTGTAGGGTGTATGTCTTGTACAATATCATTAATAGCATGTAGATTCTTTACAAATCTATATTCATTTGGTGTGGGACTTCTTGACAGGTAAAATTGGCACATTATAGAGGGACTGACAGGAATGAATTAGTCCGTGTTCTAGAAATCTATTCAATATAGGTTGGAATCTTTCCAATGCTTCCTTTTTAAGGGGGTACTGTTTTCTGCTAGGGCATGAGGCCCCTTCGTTTAGTAATTGGTATGGTTGTTTTTGCCCATACTGGGGTCCCATAGGCCCACATAGCCTTACTCACTTTTTGGTAGATCTCGAGGGTAACACAATTTGCTTCTTCCTCTTTGTCCAAGAGTAGAAATTAAAACTAATTCCCTTTAGCCATCTCCTGTGATGCAAAGATCAAAGGACATTCCCCTCCCCCTCCTAACCAATCTTGTACTTAACCTTTATAAGCATCTGTGATTATTTTAGTAGGATAAATTTTTAGAAATGTAATCACTGAGAGAAAGAATAGATATGATTTTGAGCCTTTTGATATCAGTTATCAGAATTCTACAATTTAGACCTAGTTTTATGAGAGATTTACGTATTATCTTGATCCTTACCAAGAGTGAGTAATAATTTTGTCATCATGTTATAATTGAATTATCATCCTATCACCCTCTTCAAAAAACCTCATATAACAAAAATCCCCATTTATTTATTGAATTCATTAAAAATGAGTTCATTGAATATAATTTACATTTTAACAGTATTTAATCTTAATGAAATCCAAGAATGTGTCTATTTGTCTTTGTTTTTTTGTTTGTTTCCATTCCATAGATTCTGAACATATATTTTTTGCTCATTCTTTGTTATTTTATTCTTTTGTCCTATTTCATACTTTAGCCTGAATTCTGTTTTGATATGAGCATCATTTTCATTGATGTCTTTTTACTTTTAAAAATGACTTACCTGTGCCCTCTCACTTCTAATATGAATACTTATCCAATTCTCAGTTCAGAATTGAGGGGCTTGATAATACAAATGGAAAACCACTCTGCTACCTGATAGCATTTGCTGGCATATATAGTCTCAGCTGAATAACTCCCACCACTATCTGGCCTCCATGATTTGTCTTCCCCTTGTTTAACAAAATTGTTATGCTTGAAAATATCTTTTAACAAAGCTGGGGGCACCACACTGCCTGACTTCAAAATGTATTACAAGGCTATAGTAACCCAAAAAGCATGGCATTGGTATAAAAGCAGATACACAGAGTAATGGAATAGAATAGAGAGTCCAGATATAAGTCCATGTTTTTACAACTTATTTTCAATAAAGGTACCAATAATATATGCTGGGGAAGGGACATTGTCTTCAATAAATATTGCTAGGAAAATTGAATATCTATATGCAGAAGAATGAAACTGAACCGCTGTCACTCACCCTGCAGAAGAATCAACTGAAGACGGATTAAAGACTTAAATGTAAGACCCAAAATTATAAAAGATCTTCCTTGGAAATGAGGGATTCTAATTTCTATGGCTAGCCTCAGGGAATAATGGGACCGAGAGAGAGGAGGGCAGGAGAAGACGAAGGAAATCAGAATATTTTGCCCCCAAATATATTTCTTTGACATATTTTGGGCTGGCTGCCACATGTTCAGCAAATAGATGTAATTCTACAAAGCTGTCTTTTGTGGGGAAGATTTGCATCTGTAGAGAATCTGCATTGGTCCAGCCAGGCCTCTTCCCCTTGTGCAATCTAGGAAGGAATAACTGATTGTCTGATACCTTTAAAGGTCTGAAAAGAAACATTTGCCATCTTTTCTCCCAGGGCTGCTACCTGTAAGGTTTTATTTATATAAGAAGACCACCTTTGCTACCCAAGCCTCTTCCTTTCCCTTGCCCATAATTTGTATTGCCACAATCCAAGCTCCAATATTTATAAACTTCTCTACTTTATTAGGGAGTTGAGTATTCATTCTGAATGCTCCCATGTATACATGTTAAATAAATTGTTACACCCTTTTCCCCTGTTAATCAATCTGCTTCGTGTCAGTGATTTTTCAGTGCATCTTTAGGGACTAAGACCCTTGATCCCTACATGAGTAAGGGATGTTTCAT
>RJWJ010045895.1:0-11565 GCA_004363605.1 Indri indri | reverse complement strand
TTATAGCAGTGAATGAAGTTCAAATAGTTTCTGACCATTTTACCATTTTACTTTGTTTATAAATATATCCCACTTGAAACATGTGGAGTTAGGGATTTCTGCATTCAATATAATCAGGTTATGATTATAGATTTATACTGGAGTCCTTAAAGGGACTCACCTAGTAGAAATTCTCTGGCAGCAGAGGCAACCACAGAGACCCTCTGCTGGGTCAATTAATACAAGTGTTCCTCTAATGAGCCAAGAGGTATTTAGAAGCTCAGGGATCAATTAATTTGTAAGTCAACAAACAATTTAGGAAGGTAACTAGAGCATTTAAATGGACAGTAATTCCATTTAGAATACTAATCATATTAATGTGACCTCAAAATGTATTTTCATGCAATGCTTGAAATTCTCACTAATGGCATTTGCACTCAGGGAAACTGAGTCAAGAAAAAATACTGATAAAATAAAAACTAACTTTGTCTTCTCTTTCTATGTCTAAAAAATAGAAATGTGTGCAGTTGAATGTTCAATTAACTACTGTGAGCAGAGATCTCAAGACATCCTCTAGTTTAACTGCCAGAACCAAGAATTAAAGCCTTGTACATCTGCATGACTTTACTATTTGTTCCAGCAAGTACTTGCTCAGAAAGGTAAGGTTGGAAGCTAATAAATAACTTCATGGTTTGCTTCAGGAAATTTCCCCAAATCAACAGATCACTCAAACATCTCCTCCATCCCAGCCAATCGCTCTTCTATCAAACAAATGTTTATCAACGCTTGCTTAAAGACTCTTTTCCTTTCTGTGTTGACCAATCCTGAACTGTAGAATCACAAACTTGGCCCAATCTTTCTCATATCCCCTCATGTAAAGATTTATCTTAAATTACTTGAGTCCAGACCTCAAAAGCCCACAAATATCCATTCCTTGGTTATTTCTTCTGAAAACCACTGAAGGACTTTATCATATATTCTCCCTTGGCGGAGGTAATAAGTTGAGCTTTGCTTCATCAACAAGTTATTTTAGGTGGTTGACCAAGACATGTTCCCCTCCCTGTGACTAAACTTTAGACAAGCTTCTTGATTCTAGGTCTCTGACCTCCTTTTATTTCTTTAGAACATTTATTTTAGAAAACTTGTAGTTTTTCTTCCCTGTCCCTTGAAGATGTATGTCCTTTCCCAGCCCATGTTTTACAATCCAGGAATGTACTTCTCTAGCAACCTGGGAGCCACCCCTTTGACTGGTAATCCTCAAGGAAGACAGGACCTCTATCTCCCAGTCTTTATGGAAGGGTAGAAGCCTAATTTCATCGGGCATCTTGCTCCAAGTTGTAAGCGCCTCATGTCATGGCAAGTTTACCTGTCCTTTGGAAAAGGACAATTAGCAAACTCAGAGCCTATCATCCTGACTCCTGCACCCAACCCTTAACCACCACCACCCCCTACCCCCACCCCCAGCTCTTTTTTTCAGCACAGTTGAGCTCCTCTTGAGTTCTGGCTTTGCTCCCTTTTTTCAATAGCCTTAAATAAAGTCATCCTTGCTGTTTAACTTCGGTGCAGTTTTTGCTTTGTCATGATCTTTCAGGGAGTTGGCAGTCAATACTCACTTTCTCACATAAGGAATGTACATTTTTGATGTACACAAATACTATCTGAAAACTCAAACATACTTATTGAAATGAATATTGAGATTCCCATATGTGATTTTTTATTTCCAGTTGGATCTTATCTTTTTCTCAGGGAATTCAATAAAATCTAATTAATTATGCAATCTGATTATTAAATATTTAAAAATGATTCAAACACAAATATTTAAGTAAAATTATTTATAAATGCAATATAATGTATCCAACAAGGTAAAGAAGTTCTATGTGAGACCGTAGGCAGTAATATTTGCCATTATTTATTGGATATCTTGTAAGTGACAGACACTGTTCTTTGTATTAATTTTTTTAATATTCACAGAAACATTATGAGGTTGTTGAAATTACTATTTAAATAATGCAGATTAAAAAAACAAGTCAAAACAAAAACAAAACAAAAAACAAAGAGGATACAGAACTTGCCCAAGGTCACACAAAAGTGTCCAACAAAGAGCATCTGGTTTTTCAGTCCGTTCAAACCACTATGCTACATTTACTCTCTTTTTGATGATTAAATGCTTACATTTATTTTTATATATTTTTTACTATTTTCCTTTTACTTAACTGGGAAAATTAAAGGAATGCAGCCTTTTTTTTTTACTTTCACTAAAATTTTAGATTTATACCATTTTATCACCAAAACCTTCATTGTTGTATAACTATATTATACACTTGTGTTAAGTATTTAAAAATACATATTTGAAAAATATACAAAATGTTTAGAAACAAATGTGCTTGTTCCAGATCCTAAAATAAAGTAATTTCTTGCTTTTCATGAAAGTTACAATTCAAAAATATCTTCAGAGTTTCATCTGCAGGGAATTAAAAATTCTTCATATCAAAGTCACTTTTTAATTCAAATGAGTCCGAGTGTCAAAGGAATGACTTACACTGGCAGACCCAGCCTTCCTTAGAAGGTGCAGTTAAAGTCAGTCCATTAAACCAGGTAATAACCAGCCGCCCATTCCTGATCCCAGTCCCCTCTCCCCATGCCCAGACACTCTAGTATTTCAAAGCATCCTGGATATCTGAGGCATTGGCAGTGCCACATCCTCAAGACATCTAATGTATAATCAGGAGCTGATTTGGGTGAATTTTAAAACTCCTGGCACCATAGCTATTGACCTCTTATGACGACTTTGCTTGGTTATATCTCTCTGTCTTGTTTTACTTTTATAGTCACATTAAAGAATACCAATATTATATGCATCTCCTATGTCTTGAAATATTGTCATTACCTTAACATATGTGTCAAAGGAGACAGATTCTCATTCTGCTCTCCTTTCTCCACGATAACATTTTTACAGATGCATTTGTTGCTGGCACGCATTCTGTATGAATCCACTGTCATAATTGTGACTTTTTACTCTCTGGTGATAAGAAGTGTTAACCAGTTAATTTCTAAACTGAATTAAAGTACTAGGTGGGATTTTAAGTGAGATCTGCTTCAGGGGAAAAAAAAGGAAACAGGAGGAGCTAATGCTTCCTTTCTATTAATAATTATATGTACAACTAATTAACACCCAGACTTTAAAGGAAGATATACTCCTAGGTTTTAGCCTTTTGTAAAACAATATTTGAAACACATGAAATGTGACAGACATATATTAGAAACTTGCCTATAACTTTCTTTAAGTTAAAGCAGATTATTTTTTAAGAATCCAGGAAGAAATCAATATAGCAGAAGGAATAAGTCATTTTTTGAAAGTCACACACAGTATTTCTATTCAATTTATCTCTCCCTCTTTCTCTGTCTCTAATTTTCACCATCATGAAAAGTTGTTTCAATGCCAAGAATGAGAATGACACTCAGGATGATAGGTCATTTAAGTAATTTCTGGCTTGATATAGGGCAGAGAAAAAAAATATTGGTTTCAAAGGATCCAATTTCAAAAAAGAACCAAAAATATTTATCAGTGGAGGGGATTACTTTACTCATAACATGGAGACAAAAATTTCAAAGCCAAATTGGGCTATTAAAAGCTAACATTTTTGAGAATTATTCTTGCTAGCATTAAACCTGTTTTATAGTTGATGCTGAAGCCCAATGAGGTTAAATAAATGGACCAAGAATACACAGCTAATGTGTGCAGTTGTCGAAGGCTTGAAATTAGGCATGCCAACACCAGAGACCCTCTTTTAATGCCAATACTGATACCAATGCCTCTCTGGTGGTTAAGCTTATTCATTAGCTAAATCATTCATTTCCTAAACAATTCATTACCTAAGTCATCATGGCATATCTGTCTTGCAATATTTTGATGCAAATTTTTTTCTTCAGTAAAATTCCAGATCGCTAAATGTCATGGATCTTTGAAATTTCTATAGAACACTTAAATCTGTTTATACTGAAGGGCTGATGTATTTTTTTGTTCTGGTCTAAAATAAAATATTGTAGAACATGAATGGAGATTATATGAGATAAAGTCTAAAGCTCTAATGAAACAATAAGTATTTGCTAAAAATAGTATTTCCACTAAATCTCTAATATTAAACAAAACATGTTGATGAAGACTTTCTCATATCCTGTGGTTAATATTTCTACTAATCCTATTATATTCTTTAAAAATATTCCTTAATAAAACAGACTAGGTAGGAAAAAAAACAAAAAAAACAAAAAAAAAACCTTTGCTCATTTGATACTAGAGTAGCCCCTGGATGTTACCAAAGAAGGTAAAGATTTGACTGTTAGCCTTTTTGACCATCTGAAAAGGTTCTGATGTGGCATATGCTTTTTCAGACTGAAGGTTTTCTCTTTTATTAATTACTCTTTCTCTTTTTTATTAATTACTCTTTTATTAATGGATCTGACAAACATTACCACTGGATTGATTGCTTAGAGTTTCATTAGAGCAATTAGAGAGCAATTCCGTTATAATGTCATTGAGATCAAGAGAAAGCCACTGAAGGATTCGATATCATGAGACTTCTCCCTAAGACTGAAAATCGCCCATCCCTAAAATTCCTAATAAATGAGATGCTATCTTGCAACAGTTTGTTACAAATAAATCTTGGTCGCAGTGGTTTATCTCAAATGATTGACTAATATAAAATTCTTTCCTACAGCCCTTTGACACTCTAACAGAAAAAAAAAAACCTCATGATATTTTCTTTTCTATTAAAAATAAGTTATTGTTCTACAAAAGCAATTATACTAAGTAACATTTGTTTATGTTAGTACTCTCCAAAGCATGTAAACAGATACACTGAATTTGATGTTTTAGTTGAATTTGTAATTCCGTTAAAAATTACTTTGTAAACACCTACTGGATGAAAGTACTGCTCTTAGAGGAAAAAGGATGAGTAAGACCATGTGCCTTCAGCCCTGGAGCCTCCCGGAGAAGCAGCACAGTGCAAATCCAAGGGGCAGGGATGTGTGAAGTGTTATGAAGGCCACAAGGACAGGCTGGGTTGCCTCTAATTAACAGCATAAGCAACACTTCTTGGAAAAGGTGACATTTGAAGTGCCCTAGAGGACAGGAAGTTTTGAGAGGACTCTTCTGCTCCATTACATTGTGGTTTTTAAGTGCTCTTGCCTAATCAAGGCATAGAAATGCCATGAGCTTTGGTGGACATAGAGCAAGTTGATGTAGTTCATGAGAGAAATGTTCTATTATCCTTATTTCTGCCATCTGCATGAAATTAATTATCTTAGTGTGATGGTTAAATGTATGTGTCAACTTGGCTAAGCCATGGTACCCAGATATTTGGTCAAACACCTGTCTAGATGTCACTGTGTACATATTTTTTAGGTGAGATTAACATTTAAATCATAGTCTGGGGGCAAAGCAGATTACTCTCCATAATGTGAGTGGGTCTCATCCAATCATTTAAATGCCTAAGAGAGAAAACTGATCTCTCCTGAGAAAGAAGGAATTCTGCCTCCAGTCTGTCTGCCTTTGAGCAGGAGTTGCACCATCAACTCTTCCCTGGGTCTCCAGTCTGCCGGCCTGCCTGCAGATTGTGGACTTTCACCTCCACAATTTCAAGAGCGAATCTTTAAAATAAATCTTTCTGTCTTTCTCTATATACAAACACATATGCTATTGGTTCTGTTTCTCTGGAGAACCCTGACTAATGTACTCAGAGGCCTCACTGAAGATGTTACTACTCAATAAAACACTTTTTTAATAATACCCTTCTACGTCTACATTGTCCAAGAGAACTCAGATATACTGTGAAGAACATTTGAATATAAACAAGGGAAAGGAGAAAGAGAAAGAGAAACTACATCAAGTGCCATTTTAAGTAAAGTGGGAAGGCACATTTTGAAGAACATATGAGAAATAAACATGGCTTTTAAGCAGGATTATTAATAAAAAACAGTATATTAAATTAATTTTCAGCAAGATCATGGGAAGTGGCCTTGAATAGTTGTCCTGGGAAAAAAGACATGTATTTTGGCGCAGATCAGCATGGCAAACGGATAGAGGTCATGCATGGAAGAGACAGTGTGGGACTTTGACAGTCAAGGAGAGCATGAGCAAAATCAGTCCCCAAGCAGGTCCCTCACCATGCTAGCAAAGCTCATTATGAATAATAAATTAAAAATGTGAATTGCAAGCTCCTTCTCCCCTTCCCAATTAGCACTCTGTCATCCTCCTGGCCTCGGACTGGGTAACTCTTCCAGAGAGGCATTTCCCACCTCCATGTCAAAAAGAGCCTTGCTAAATGCCTTTTCGGAGCCAGGCAGCCCTGGTTGTACTTACAGATATTAGCGTTTTACATTTATTGGTAGGATTGATGTCACCTCCCAAACAGACATGAGCTCCCATATAGAAATGCATTGCGCTCATCATGTGTGTTTCCATTAGCCTAGCATCACGCCTGGGCATAGTAAGAACTCAATACCTACTAGTTAAAGAAACAGATGCATGAACACTGTATAAACAGCATAATGGATGCTTTAAGTTTACTTAGGTAAAATACATATAAATTTCATTCCAAGTTTCAAATTTCTTTGATTTTAAGACAACTTTATTCCTTATATCTTAACATTTCTGAGATCTAGAAGTGTAATATTAAAATCAATGGCATACCATGTTTTAAATGTGTTTTTGCTTTCATAGTCTTAAAATTGATAGCATATTAGATTTGATGAAATACAATGCTTGTATGGTTTTCATCAAGTCAGATATACGTATGTAACGTAGAAATCTGATTTACTGACATTATTTATCTGCTACTGAATTGCAACCTGCTCTGATAGTATCATATCTTAAAATTTAAACATCTTTGTACCTGCAGTGATTTTAATCAATGAAAAAAATTATTGTAGAGTTTAGTTTAAATCCTACATATCTGAGATGGTCAATGAAGGTTTATTGATGGACTACACAGATCATTGCGCTTCATGCATTCAATGTCAAATGGCTTAGGTGGTTTGAAATACAGGTAGTTGGAAATATAGTACTAAATTGTAAGAATGACTAGTTTTATAAGAGGTGAAAAATGTCTATTGTGGTGTTTTTATGGGAAACTCTCATGCAGAAATATTAATTTTTTCCAGATATTACCTTTCCTTGCTGAGGAAATATCTTGCCTCCTACCATTTTTCTACTGTATTTCAGTAAAACATAATAAAAGTAATGGAGCATTCATTTAAAAAAAAAAAAAAGAAATCTGACTAACTAAAATAACAATCTATAAAGGATATCTCTTACCCTTTTGATCTACATACACATATATGGGCCTTCTGAGGAAGAAACCAGTAGACAAAATAAACTTCAGATTATTTTAGTATAGAAATGATTTTTTAATCTGTATAATTTTGGTTCAAAGAGCTTTGAACCACTGATTATTATTACACTAGATGATAATAAAATTTACATAGAAAGGAACTGGAGCTTCGGCTTGGGAACCTAATTTTTAAACTCTTACACTTGTGACATTACTACACTGTAGTATTAAAACTAGAAGTAAAAAAGGTTAGCGATCTTATAAATACAGATGCTACATAAATATAATAGTTGAAAATGCTTTAGAGGTTTAAAAACAAGCTATTTTAAAGCAAATTTATATGTATTATATAAAACCTACTAAGATTTTTATAAGAATTCTTAGAAATAGGTGCTACTGATATTATTATTCCATCTTTTCACAATTTTGAAGGTTAAATGTCTTATCCACAGTCCCAAAGCAAGTAAATGGAAAAGACAGCATTAAACACAAATTTCCTAAACCTAAAATCTCATTCTTTATTTGCCACTATAGCACACACAGTAGAGAAGGCCAAAAAAAAGAAAGAAAAAAAAATTCATCATTTGCTATAGCTTGCTAACAGTAGAATGGTAATTGAAATAAAGAAATCTGTGTCTAATATTTTTATATATTACACTAATTCTAGGAAAAAGTGAATTATCTCTTTTTTCCTGCATATTCTACATTCAATATAGAATTGAACAAGTTTTGTGTCCATTTGTGACTCTTTTACTTTATAAACATTTTCTGGCAAATTGCTTTAGGGAATGGTCCTATTTTCAATCACAAGTACACATTAGATCTCTAAGACTTAAATTATGCCTTCATATTTTGAAATCCCCACAAGACCTTAACAAGGAGAATCAGTTTGGTGGGGGAAGACTGTGTGCTCTGGAGTGAGAAGGACTTTCTTCTTTTTTTCTTCTCCCACCTCCAGGTTAAGTGAAAAACAATCAAGACTTCAACGGGGCTTTTTCCTACCCACTTTTGGCTTCCCAGGGCCATCTCTACATATTTGTCTAATGAATGACCATCTGAGTAAATGTCCGCAATCCACTGGCAGCTTTCATCAACATCCTGCCTGCAATACAATACACCTGGCATTATAGGACGCAGGAAAAGATAACAAGAGAGGAGATGCAGAGCTATTCTGGTGTTTGTACAGAGTTTTCAATGGCAGAGGAAGGGTGCAAGAAGGTTCCTCAGAATAGCTTCTTTATGGACAGGAGAAAGTGCTATTTATTGTTTGAATCAGAGCTCCAGGAACATGTAAGCAGGGAAAGTCTGCAGAGAAATGGGAGTCCAACAGCTACAGTAATCTATTTTTAGTTAGACAGCCTCTCAGAGAGATCACTCTTGCAGAGTATTTGTCTTTAGGGTATTTCCAGTGATCAAAGCACTTGGCCAGTGGAACATGATGGGATATCAAATTCTTAGCTTTATACCCTCATAGGACTCGCTAGCCTCCTAAGTACTGGTTAACTCACATAGGGCTTGAAAAAGATCCTATTTTTCAGCAAATTTCCCAAATGTACAGCTATGCTCTAAGTGTCCTGCAACAGGGCTGCGTGAGTAATTGCCAGCCTCCAGATAACGACGGCTCCACCAGTGGTGCTGCATGTCTGTGTTCCTTTTGGAGGCGAAGACAGTACATTTCACTGCTGCCTGTCTTAGTGATTGTCAATTATTAATAGTAAAAATTAATTAGAGACTTTACTGGCACTTCTGCTAGAGCCTTGGCAAGCTCAATACTTGGATCCCATCAGCTCTTTTCCTGTTTCCCTGCACTGTAAAGCTCCAAGCATCTGCAATGACATCGGTCTTCACATCTTGTAAGGTCTAAGCTGTTCTTTCCAGGGCTCACATCTGAATAGATAGCAATACATTTTTAAAGAACTCTACCTTCCTCCACCTTAACTGTACTACATTGCCCACATCTCATTCACCATCAGATATTCAACAGAGAAATGATAAATATGTCAGGGGCTGAACTGCTTGGGACCAGGCAGAGGTTGTGTCTCATTCACTTCTATATTCCTTGTATTTGGTAGAGAAACAAGTTTGCCGAGAATTTTCAATCACTATTCACTGAATGCACGAATGACCAATTGCTCCAAAAGAAATACTGAGGCAACTGTGCACAACCCCTTTAAACAATTTTGTAGGATGTTTCCACCTAAAATTTAACTGAAATCAAAAGCTATTCATTCACACTCAGGATCTTTGTTTGTGTGCCTTTTTCTCAGTTTCCCCAATCCTCTGGCAGGGGATGGGGGCGGGCTGTGCACATGCAGATGATCTCACCCGGCTTCCCCATCAGTTCCTACAGTTAATTCCAGGATAATCACAGCCTTGAGGAAACCTGCTCAAATCCCTAGAACAGGACAAGTTTCCCTGTTACATGGTCTCATAGCACTTAAAATAGTCATAGTTATAATTTTTCATGAATTTGTAAAATCTCTGGTCCATCCTATGTGTGTGTGTATATATATGCATGTATATATAGGATATACATATCCTCCTCCTTCTCCCTCCCTACTAAATCCTGCAAGCCCTATGTTTTCACTCCCAGTCTGTCTCTAGAATCTAGCTCAGTGTCAGGCATAAAGTTGAGTGCCCAAGATATTTATCATTTAAGAAGCTTGGTTTCCTCTTGGCCAAGATAACACACAGAATGGTCATCTGTCCTCGTGGGTGGGAACAGAGCGAAACTGATTGGACAATGTGGGCTTTTCCTTTAGGACCTGGGTTGATATGTACCAGTTAGTTAGACTGATCTCGTGATTAGGAACTAGTAAAGAGAAAAGTTCTTTATTTGTTAATTGTTAAACCAGAGATTAAAGGTAAAAGAGGTAGAGAGGAATTATTAGGGGAAAGATTATGGGAAGAGCTGTCAGTAGGAGGAGAGAACAAGGAAAGCAAGATCTCAAGCATGTAGGAGAAAACAGCTTTTGCATTGGACTGTAACCAAAATCTCCCTCTTCTCCTGATCCCCAGGTTTCCGAGGATACAGAACAGACCTGGGACTCGGGATAGAGACACTAAAGACCCATCCTCTGCGTTTCTGCTGCGTCCTGGCCCGGGGTTGGTAAACCTCTCTGCTCTTACCTGTGACCTGGGAAGAGCCAGCCAAAGACTGGCAGAGAACCAGGCTCAGAAGGTACACATAAGGGAGCTTTCATTTTTAATTTCTCATGTTCGGTTTCCAATCTGAATTTTCTTGAGGGGGAAGCACAGAAATGAGTGTGGTATTTCCTGTCTCCCCCTCATTTTCCCTTTAGTGTGTAATATTTCAACTCCCCATCCTGGAGTACCCAAGAGGGTCAATTGTTTTCTCATGCTTTCATATAAGTAGATGAACCTTTAGGAAAATATTAAAACTATTTTTAATATATTCTATATGAAGACTAAACATAATACTAAAGGTCTAAAAAGGATATCTACCATAAAGATCCTGAATCCTAATTTTAATAAGGCCTTTACCAACTTATAAGGAAAAAGAACTGATTATATACAAAGTAGAAAATAATGTAGTTATAAAATATAAGTTTCTCAAGTATAGTTCCTGTCTGTGTGGTTCCATCTTATGTCCCCAGTGCTTAACATAAAGACTGTTCTCAGCATCATCTGATAGTTTAAGATCACCTGTGGGTAAAGAGTATTATTTACTAACTGCTCTTACACAAACACCATAGCTTGCTTGTTGCAATACATAAAGTCGCTCATATTTAAGTATACAGACTTTGAATTCTAGATGAACAATATTAATATTGGAGTATTATCTGGGGCAACTACAAAGCACTGGTAATTGTCACAAACAATTTCACACAGACATAACTTGGAAAACAAGTTTCTAGGAGTTGGGGTATATCTTACTCTTTTGGACAATGAATATATTGTTGACAAGATACTTACAAAAAAAATAGGAATTTTTTGTTAAAAAAATTGGGGATTTCTTTAAGGTATCTCCATATGGCTTTCCACAGAGGTTGCACTAGTTTGCAGTCCCACCAGCAGTGTATGAGTGTTCCTATCTCTGATGCAAGTAGAATTACCATTTGATCCAGCAATCCCATTACTGGGCATCTACCCCAAAGAACAAAAATCGCTCTATGAAAAAGACACCTGCACCCGAATGTTTATAGCAGCGCAATTCACAATTGCAAAGGTGTGGAAACAGCCCAAGTGTCCATCAATACATAAGTGGATTAGTAAAATGTGGTATATGTATACCATG
>RJWJ010045894.1:0-11568 GCA_004363605.1 Indri indri | reverse complement strand
ACCCACCTGCCTGACAACTGATGAATGTTACTTCCATATGTGCATGTAAGTGTTGATCAATTTCCCACTCCGCTTTTTTTTCCATAATTGTTCCTTGGTGATTTCATCTACACTCATGGCACTAGCTAACATTCTATGTATATGACTTTCCAAAATCATCATCATCATCATCATCATCAAACAGCTAACACATTTTGAATACCTGCGGTGATCCAGGCACTGTACTAAGGATTTTATATGAACTATCTTTCATAGTCTCTACCACAGAGTTCTGGGATTAAGGAAGGTAACCACAGCCACACAGCTAGTATGTATTATATATTAATCACAGATTCGAATCCAAACTTCACAGAACAAATCCCTTTATTAAAAGGATTTGTTCTGTAAAATTTGGATTTAGTTAAAAGGGTGTACTCAAGGATCCAGAATGCCGCTCGTGGTCCCAAGGCCACAGGTTCCCCACCCCTGACTGGGTTTATATCTGTGGTTCTGACTTTTTCCCCAAGGCTATCTAACTGCTTGCTAGATAATGCCTTCTTTTTGAAATCCTCTCTGGACAGGAAGGTGGAGCAGGGTGGAGGGCAGCAGATCTAGCTTGTTGGTGTGTCTTGTGAGTTGAGACTCGGGAAGGGAATATCCTTCTCCTAGAATTGTGGAGTTCAGACAAGGCAGTGTTAGAACCTGATCATGGGGCACAGCAGACGATGTTTTGTAAACCAGAGAATAAACTTCTATGTCTTATAAGACAAAGACTTTCTGAGATGTGTTTTCAGGAATGACTGGAGTCAAGCACTGGACTAGGAGATTGTCAAATGGGTAAATTCACACCTGATGGGTACGATGTGCATCGTCTGGGATGGGCACGCTTGCATCTCTGACTTGGGTGAGGCAATATATGTAACCTAAACATTTGTAGCCCTGTAAAAATTTTGAAAAAAAAAAAAAAATGGGAGAGGACCTTGGCAAAACATTGGCTGTTTTTTTTTTGTTTTTTTTTTTTTTTTTTTTTTTTTGAGACAGAGTCTCACTCTGTTGCCCGGGCTAGAGTGCCGTGGTGTCAGCCTATCTCACAGCAACCTCAAACTCCTGGGCTCAAGCAATCCTACTGCCTCAGCCTCCCAAGTAGCTGGGACTACAGGCATGTGCCACCATGCCCGGCTAATTTTTTCTATATATGTTTTTAGCTGTCCAATTGATTTCTTTCTATTTTTTTGGTAGAGACGGGTTCTCGCTCTTGCTCAGGCTGGTCTCGAACTCCTGAGCTCAAACGCCGCCCGCCTCGGCCTCCCAGAGTGCTAGGATTACAGGTGTGAACCACCACACCCGGCCAACATTGGCTGATTGTAATAAGCGATTAAAGCTAATTTAAATGCGTAGGCATGGAGTAGATACCACTGTATTTCTCTTCATTTGATTAATGCTGTAAACACATTATCTTCTCCAATAGAGATTCCAAAAATTTTACCACCAAATGGAGAAGTGTCTTAAAAGTAATTTTTGTGAAAAAAATTTAGATGTTTTAATTAACTAACTCTTCAATGTGAATCTATAGTATCCTGTAAATTTTTTTTTTAACGCTGATGTAAAAAGTAGGTTGCCTTAGAAGAGTCTGCAATGAGGTAGGTGAGAGTTCCATGCTATTCTGAGTATATACAACCACTGCTAGAGTAGGTACGGTGTTCTGATCAGGGCACTCTCTTAGAGGTCATTGTTAAGGTCAGATCTCTTTTCCCTGGCTTTTCAATAGCTTGGCTGGGGAAGCCACTCAAAACTGGGCCAAGTTAACTACATATAATGCAAATAAAGCAATTTATCCAGCAGAAGCCAGGATACATGTATTAGCTTTTTATTGCTACTGTAAAATCACCACAAACTTAGTGGCTTAGAAAACATAAATATATTACCTTAAGTTAATATAAAAATATATGTATATATATTAAATATTAATGTACACTTTTTTATTACATTAAAATCAGACAATGGTCTGACAATAAAAGGCTGCTTATGGAATACTGCAATATAGGTCAGAAGTCCAACACGGGCCTCACTGCATGAAAATCAAGGTGTCCTCAGGACAGCCTTCCTTCCTAGATGCTGCAGGGGAGAACCAGATCCCTGCCTTTTCCAGCTTGTAGAGGCTGCCCACATTCCGTGGCTTGTGCTCCCCTCACCTCCTTCATCTTCAATGAAAGCAGTGATGGGAGAAGTCCTTCTCATGTGGCATCTCCCCAACAGGGCATTCTTCTGCAATTATACAATTTTAAGGATTTATTGGCCCAATTAGATAATCCAGGATTATCTTCCTGTATTTTAAGTTCAGCTGATTAGCAGCCTTAATTCCATCTGCAATCTTAATTGCCTTCTGTCATGTAATAGCATATTCGTAGTTTCCTGGGTTTAGGGCATAGAGATATTTGGGGGCTATTATTTGCCTACCACGAGATTACATATTACATACTCAAACACATATACATATATCTACATAATATACCTATGTACAGTATAGAAGATGGCACAATAATGGCCTTTATATATTTGAATGGCTGTCCATCTGAGTGTCTTCAGTGACCAAAAATAGGATCAGTGATTATAGAAGCATCAGAGGGAAATAATTACATAAAGTTTTTGATTATCTGCAATATGTTAGACATTTCCTTTAGTTGTCAATAATTATCTTGTAGGAAGGAACTA
Organism: Indri indri; assembly: GCA_004363605.1. Lineage (NCBI taxonomy): Eukaryota > Metazoa > Chordata > Mammalia > Primates > Indriidae > Indri > Indri indri. The sequence goes on along the minus strand of RJWJ010045894.1, from coordinate 8,877 downwards.
TCCTTTCCTAAAGAAGAGATAGGAGAAATGGAGCATCAGAGATGTTTATGAACTTGTCCTTAGGGAGTGGTAGAATTGTGAGGTAAACCTAGAGTTGACTGTGCTCCATCTCTGAAAGCAGCCGATTTATTTGGGGGCAGCTCCACCGGCAAATTCTGAGATGAAAAATGCATAAGCTTTGAAGTCCCTGCCACTGAAGGTGGCTTGTTTAGAGACTAGATGCTGTTGTTGAAGGAACTTAAGTATTGGATGGGGTGGGGGATTATGCAGAGTTGAGTAAAACTCAAATCTTTATCCTATTATGACACTAGTTCTTGCTGGAATTTTATAATAATCTCCCAAGCAGTTCCCATCTCTCCAGACTCTTCTGTCTCTGGTTCATATAAGAGAGTTGTGATCATAGTACAGAATAACTTGAGTTTAAATCCCAGATTTTCCATTTGCTAACCCTGAAGCCAGTAGGATATTATTTATTCTCTCTTAGCTTTGGTCTTCTCATCTGTAAAAAAAAGTGGTAAGGATAATACAAATTTTCAGGGTAAAATGAAAACTAAATGGGCTGATGCAAGCCAAACCCTTATCACGGTACCTACACACAGTGAGCACGTAATAGATTTTGGCAATTTGTTTGGTTTGTTATTTTCACTCATAATGTGCATGTCTAAAGCACAGCTCCAACCGTGTGGTTTCCCTAACATTAACCTTTAGTGCCCCCCACTGCTTATGGAATAAAAAGCAAGAAGCTTTAGCTTGATCTACAGTGTCCTCTAGATCTGTCTCCCCTTTGCTTTCAGAACAGTACAATCCAGATATACTCATCTCCTTTGTATCTGTCCATATACATGTCACTAATTTTCCTGTTTGGTGTTCTTGCATCTCCATTCACTTATTTTAGAATCCCCTCATCCACATTTCCAAAATCCAAAGAATTCCTTAAGAACAAGCACAAAGATTGCCTTCTCTGTGACCTTTCTCTGATTCTCAACGAGAAGTGACTTCCTCCTTCTGTTATAAAACAATTATATATACATACATGTCAGGTGAGATTTATTTATTTATACATGGTACAGTATATGTCTATGTGTTTCTCTCATATTTCCTCCCTATCCATCATTTAGAACAGCGTCATATTTTAGATCCTGTTTTATCTTTAATATGCTATATATGTGTGGCACATTGGCTTGACCAAAGCATATAGCAAAAATGTTGAATGAATAAATGAATGAAAGAAATGAAATTGCTCACCTTTTTGGCTAATTCTCCATTGCACCATTCGTATAAGACTTTCTTCACCAAAATCAATAATCATTAATTTTCACATTTGTCTTGATTCTTCTTTCAGGCAAAAAATTCAAAATGTGAAGTTCAATAACTCAATAGGTATTAATTAAGTTCCTAACATGTGGTCAATTTTCTCTTATAGTCTCTGTGTTGACAATCAGTGGGCCAGATATTTCTAGGGCATGGAGTTTGGTTGTGGAAACAAATTGTGTTGTAAAACATTCATGTGCGATACGAGATACAATAGTAGGTAATGTGGTATGGTGGCCTCCAGACCTAAAAAGACCCAGGCTTGAGTCCTAGCTCTGCCACTAACTTGCTGTGGACCCTGGACAAGACTCTTCTCCCTGAGCTTCATTTTCTCATCTGTAAAACCGTAATGATTATAATAATGATAGCAATGACAATAATTATATTAATAATATCTATATCACATAGTTATAACAATTTAATGACAGACATTGTAGTGTCAAAAAAAGTTAACATTGGGAATTTTTAATCTCGTAATCTCTCTCTCCAGCTTCAAAGCCACCACAAATAGGCTGTGCAATCTAAATAAAATTAGCCATCAGTTTGTTATTCAAGCACAACTTCAGGGACCCTAGCACCTCTAGCTATAGTAGGACTTGATTGCCAATCACTATTCCCCCATAGAGAAATGCCTGGGCCATCTCTAGAGAGACTGTAATATTGGTCAATGTGTCTGATGCATAATGAGCATTCAGTGGATGCAACACAAGTGGTGTTTTTCTTTCCCTGGTAGAGAACCAGGTTGAGTACTAAGCACCACAGCACATTAAGCATACCAAGTCACCATGTAGCGCTGACTTGAGTTAATAATTGCTGGATGGATAGATCGAACAAAGGCAAACTGTGAGTGGAGGACTAGGTAAAAGGTGCAACCTGGACAGCTCCATACTTCCTGCAGGTTCCCTCTGCCACCTTGCCATGCAGTCCTTCCAACCCGCACAGCCCACTTTACCAGCTCCTATTTTAGACCTCCGTGGCACTTATGCCCACTCTGGCATTGCAACTGTACTTTGATAGTGCACTTGTGCTCTGTCCTCCCTGGGTTATCATGACATCCTCAAAGTCTGAGGCTTCATCCCATTCAAGTAGCATGTTGTGCAGTGTTTGGCACAAATGGTTCACTTGCTCGGCAGGAGCTCAATGAATCACCTTCACTGTGTGTTGATGAAATGGGTCAGAAGTTCATTTAACTGGAGAAGCAAGTAGAAAATAAGGTACCTACATAGGATTAGGAGACGAGTGTAGCCGTAAAGTTGTAAGAACTCACAAACCATAAAAGGTTTTTAAGTACAGGAACAACATTATGAAAGTACTATTTAAGGAAGAAAATGCTTTACTTAAAATAGATCAGATCAAGCAAGCTTAAAGTCAAGGAGGCTGTCAAGAAACCTCTGCTGTTATCCAGGTATGAGGGGATGGATTTGGGCAATGGGGAACTTCTGTGTCCAGGAGAATGGACATAAAGGAACTGATGAGAAAAGAAACACTTTGCACAAAATTTCAACAGGAATTGCTTGATGTTTATAGGCAAAATTACCAGATTATACCTGTGTGGTGTTTTTTTCTTTTTCATGGTACTATACTCAAAATTTTATAGCCACTGGACAGACACAATATTTTTGACAATTGTAGGGTCATTAAGAGTGGGAACTGCTATTGGAGGAGGTTAGTAAACTCAGTTTAGTTACTTTAAATTTGTGGTGACAGCAAACTGAGTAGTAATATGCTATTTAAATTCAGAAGAAGCCAGGACTTCCTGACTGCCAAAATCCCTACAAATTATTGTTTTAGGAACACATAGATGTATCAACTAGGCTTCAGTGGAGAAAATAAGTAAAAATGGCTGTATTAAAATACTCCTTATCCCTTTCCTTTTTGTAGTATTCAATAAAATTCAGTGATATTATCAGTTTAACTATAGGCTAAGCTTTAATAGCAAATACTGAATTTTAAAATACATGAGAGGTGATTTAGGTGATTAAAAGTCATTGTCAACATTCTCGATTTTTACCTTTTATATGAGGTAGCACATCATTGTCAGGCCTACATTGAAAAGTAGGACACATTTTATGTTTTCTTTTCACTTTATTATGTATTGACCACTCACTTTGGGAGAATATAGAATGAATAAGATAATCTTGTTCCCAAGAAATTTAGCATCTGAAATGGTTTTGTTGAGGCCAAGTCAACAAGGCCACATTAAAATATCAAGCGTGCATACACAACTGTGTAGAATGCCAAAAGTACAAAACTGATAAGCTTGCAATGGCTTGTAGATGAAGGGGCGAGGAGGGGGGACTTAGTAAAGAGAGTCGTTTTGTGCTGACTAGGGTTGTCTGGGAAGGCTTTGCTGAAGAGGTGGCTTTTGAGCTGGCCCTGGGATGGAATGACTAGACCATCAGCAGGTGAGCAAGTATGTAGCAGGTAGTGGAGGACTTGTGGTGGCTCGACGAGGTGAGAAGTATCCAGGTGTCCTTGGACAGAGTGGTGCACATATGGGTGTGAAGTTGTGAAGGCACTTTGGTTGGTGGGGGGCAACATCGGGGTGCGAAGGCTGTGGCATCACCGTGACTCAGACCTGAGAGCTTTGCAGCCTCCTGTTGCACACATCCTCTCTGTTTCAGAGCAACGCCTGAGTCATCACTGGGAACAGTTGGCCATGTTGTGCCAGTACGCTTGAAAGCAATTACAGAATATTTATGCCTGTTGGCAAAGGGAGATCAGCTGAGGGGGCTCAGAATTCACTCCTGTGTAAAGGAGTGTGCCTGGAGTCTGCTTTTCCCTTGAGCCTCCCTGACAAGGCAGGTGGAAAACTTGAGAGACAAGAATTGATATAAGAATATTAACGGGTCATCAGTGTTTCCATTTATAGATTGTCCTGTGCCCTGTTCAAAGCATGAAAGCATATTGATACATAACTTCACTGATGTAAGTCTTTATAACCATCCTGTTCTCAGTAGTCCTAGTTTATAGGCCATGGCAGTAAGGTTTAGGAAGCTGGAGTAACTTTTCATAGTTACACAGCCTAATAAAGGAGGGATTTGAACGTATCTGATTCTTACTCAAAATCCCATGCTGTTTAAACATTACTGCCTATTACAAGTAGCCAAGAGTCATAAGTATTTTTGTTGATGGGCCATGGAAATCACTCTCATTGGCACAGCACTTCAGTGTTTTTGGTGTGCCAAGTATTATTATAATTAATAGTAACTTAAAAGTGCTTTTCCTAAATATCATTTGTTCTTTATAATAACCCTGTAAGGCAAGGTTGACTTTAATGTTCAGAGAAAGTTCTGGGCATAGCCAAGGTCATGGGTAACCCCATGAAGTCACTGGTGCTTTGACCCCTATACAAATACTCTAGGACAACTATGTTTTCAAATGACATATTATAGAAAAGCCCAATATATGAGGAAACCAAAGAGGATGGGGCTGCTGAGGCTGAATTTGGGTTTTAGAACCTCAGAGGTCCTGTCTGTTTAGATTCTTCCTCCCCCACTTATTGGCCCACTCCAAGGAATGTCAGTAGATGCCTGTAGCTTAAAGGGCTTGGGTTCTAATCTTACTGCCTCTGATGGAAAAAACACAGACATAGTTTAAGCTTCCTTTGTTTTTTCCCCTCCTCCACCTAGACCTGTCTTTAGACGTTAGGGGACATGTTTCCTGCTCTTTGGCTCTTGCCTTTGACTCTGCTATGGGAACCTTCTGTGTTCATTTTCATGAACTGGCCTATATAGTTATTCATGTCAGGAGCAAGGGCTTCTTTCTCTTTTCTAAGGAAATAGGAGGCATTTTTATGTGACATATTAATTATCTTTTTATTACTAAGGAGGTGTCAGGTTGCATGGGCCCGGATCCTAGCTCTTTTACTTAATAAGTTGAAAAATGACATCTGTGTGTTAGTCTTATCCATAAAATGGGGATAAAATTGGTAACTGGCACCTTGGACTGATTTGCTAATTAAATTAGAACTTCATGGAGAGGACTTAAAACAGTGTCTGGTACATAAAACGTGCTCAATGAATATTAGATATTATCATGCATTAAAAAGTCTTTGATGTTTTGGCCTCAATAATTCAGTGTGACTCAGACACACAGACACACACATACACCCTTCTTGATTTGATGTTCCACTGATCAAAAGCATTGTATTAAAAATGAATCAGGCCTAGCGAGGTGGCTCACGCCTGTAATCCTAGCACTCTGGGAGGCTGAGGAGGGAGGATTGCTTGAGCTTAGGAAGCTTGAGACCAGCCTGAGCAAGAGTGAGAACCTGTCTCTATTAAAAATAGAAAAAAAATTACCCAGGTGTGGTGGAGCACACCTGTAGTCCCAGCCACTCGGGAGGCTGGAGCAAAAGGATCACTTGAGCCCAGGAGTTCGAGGTTGCTGTGAGCTAGGCTGACACCACGGCACTCTAGCCCTGGTGACAGAGCGAGACTCTATCATCAATCAATCAAGTAAAATAATGAGAATTAATCTTTCCTTTTCAGGAGTGACCATGTTTGAATACTGAGGATGGTTTTGGCTGCCACATTTTAGGATGGGCATTGAAAAATTGCAGTGTATACGTAGGAGAACAACTGAGATGATGACCAGGCTCCAGAACACGAGGAGTAAAAAAATGTTTGAAAACAGGATGTTTGAACTGGAGAAGAGGATATTCAGTGGAGGGCATAATGGGTTTCAGGTGGAAGCTAAGCCAATAGGGTGAGATGAGAAGGAAGGAAATATTTATTCTGTACCTATGATGTGTTAGGATATGCACTCACACATGTCACCTCCTTTAGTCTTTAAAACTGTCTCATAAAATTAGGATCATTGTCCTCATTTTTACACATAAGACAAGCTGAAGATCAGGAATGTCACCTGCTCGAGTCAATTGGAAATGCTAGAATTTCAATATAGGTCCTTTGGACTCCAAATTCTAAGCTTTTTCCACTGGGTCTCTGCATATAAGTTAGAGCTGTCCAACAAGGGCTAGGTTGCCTAGCAGTTTTGAAATGTACACAGAAAACTGTGGGTGGGTTTCTTCTCATGTTTCTAGTCCTCAGCACATGACAAAAAGACATTTTCAGTCTCAATTTTCTTTTAAGTTGCATTTTGTCTTCCTTATTGATATTTTTTTCACATTTAAGGTCTTCACTTCCTGGAAATCTGTCAAGTTGTCACTGAGTTTCACTCAGATGTCTGCATTAATTTCATCTCAGGACAAATTTCAGGAGAGAGAGCAGTTCAATACAGGCTTTGCCTTTTTGTATATTGACTTCACAGATGACAATGAAACATTTAAAGATGACTTCGGTCATTAGAAAAACCATATTATATTGTTTGAAAATTTTCAAGGGCACCAGGAGTGAAAGTAGAGACTGCAGAATAAGCCCAACATTAGCAAGCTTCTCCAAGTGGCCCCTTATTTATTTGCTTTTTAAATTCCTGAATCCATACCTTGCCAGAATACCAGGAACTTCTCCCCTCGCTCTGACTTAAGTTTTTTCACCTGTATGAAGAAGGCTCAACTTCAAGATATCCTTGAAAATTTATTCCCATACAGGTATTTTGTGTCTAAGGGTTAAAAGAAAATAAATTACATATAATTTCCTCCCTCCCTCCCTCCCTTTCTCCTTTTTCTTTCTCTAATTTATTTATTTGGTTATCTGCCTGATAAATGAGACTTTAAATTCTGAAATTTTGTTTTTTTTAAAAAAAAGATAACCTTGAAATGTGTAGTTTCTAAAACAAGCTGACACTTTACAAAGAAAAGAAATGATTCTCACTTAAGCAAAACAGCGAAGTTACAGATTGCAGTTATCATCACTAATTAGCTACCCCAGATGGAGGGCTGCCCCGCCCCAAAATGAAAGCTGGACAGCTTCCTACGGATAACTGGGACATAAATAACTCACTCCATTCTCTCTCTACAACAACCATACCATATTGCTTCTCTTGTAAGAGATGTGCAACTGGTTCATTTTAGAATTGGGGCAAAAGAGACTTATAATTAGTTTTAATAGAATTTTCTAGATATAAAAATAATAAATGCTATTGCAGAATGTTTAATGTTAAAGACTGAAATAAAAATAAGAAAGCACCCACAGTTCTACTATAAGCTAAAACTACAATTAACATATTGGCATATATCCTTCCACTCCTATTTTGATACATATATGTGAAATACTAGTTTACACTGTACGTAGCATTTTGCAAGCCTTTTTAACTTAATGTTATCATAAACATTTCTTTTTTTTCTTAAGCCATGTTATTGAGGTACAATTGACATTCAAAAAGCTATATATATTTGGAGTATACAACTTAATGAGTTTGGAGATTAGTATATTCTTATGAAACTATCACCACAATCAATGCCATAAATATACCTATCACCTCCGAAAGTTTCTTCCTGCCCTCTTCTTATTATCATTATCTTGTGATAAGAGTACTTAATGTAAGAGATATGCTCTTAGCAAATATTTAAGTACAGTAGACCCTTGAAAACATGGTGATTGCAGTCACCAACACTCTGTATAGTCAAGAATACATGTACAACGTTTGATTCCCCCCAAATTTACCTACCAACAGCCTGCTGTTGACTGAAAGCCTTACTGGTAAAATAAACAGCTAATTAACACGCATTTTGTATGTTATATGCACTATATATGCTATTCTTACAATAAAGTGATGTAGAGGAAAGAAAATGTCATTAAGAAAATCATAAGGGAGAGAACATATATTTACTATATTAAATAAAAGTGGATCATCCTAAAGGTATACATCCTCATTTTCTTGGTCGAGTGTACTGAAGAGGAAGAGGAGGGGTTGGTGTCGCTGTCTCAGAGGTGCCAGAGTCTTAAGAGGTGAAGGAGGTAGAAGGGAAGGCAGGTGAGGCAGGCACACTTGGCGTAACTTTACGGAAATACATCATGATTTCTGTCCGACTTTTTGCTTTTTTCATTTGCCTAAAAATGTTTCTCTACAGTACCAGTCCTTCTTCCACCATTTGTTTTCATTTCAGTGCCCCTACCATAGAAGGGTCCGTTTCATAAAGAAGTTAAAAGCAGTCTTGAATCACCACAAGCCTCTGCCAGATTGTCCAATACCAATCTGTTTTCTGGCACTGCTTCTCCTAAGTGTTCTTCCTCATGGTCTGGCACTGGTTCCAAAGCACTCACCTCCATCAGGTCGTCTTCTATTAATTGCTCTGGCGTGGTGTCGATCAGCTCTCCGGTTTCTCCAAGATTCATATCTTGAAGCACTTCGACAGCCCACTCCCACCTCTTTTGCCTCACCCACATCTCTTTCATGACTTCCTCGATCGGCTCTGTCGTAACTCTTGCGCAGTCATGCACAACGCCTGGACACAGTTTTCTCCAGGGGGGATTTATTGTGTTGGGCTTGATGGTTTCCCCAGCTTTTTCTATAAAAAAGGTGGCACCTTCAATGATGTAATCCTTCCAGACTTTCATAATGTTCTTTCTATCGGGGTTCTCTTCCATAGCTTTGACAATCCTTTCCACAGGGGTAATGAGCTTTAAAGGTCCTATGACCTCCTGCTCCACTGGCTGAGTT